>CM021736.1:24082669-24277214 GCA_011075105.1 Heteronetta atricapilla
TTTTTTTTTTTTTTTTTTTTTTTTTTTTTTTTTTTTTCCCCAAGTGAGCTGCATCTCATTTTCTTGGGAAATTACTGCTCTTCAAACGAAATTCACTCTTGAGATAAATATGCCCAGCTAATGTGGTAGAGAGAGCTGAAGAACCCAGCTGCAGTCCAGGCTGAGCAGCCCTGGAAACTCAGTCGCATGCCCCTTCCCCTCCCAGCCTGTGCACCAGAGCACGCTGCTTTATCAGCCCATGTACAACCCAGTATAACCGAGAAAACAAAATTATTATTCTCCCTGCTAGCAGTGTACATGCTTTCCTAATGGCTAACAGCTTTTTCTTACGCTGTAAGAGCTGCTTCACCCTCTCTACTTAAATTATAGATTATACTTTTCCTGAGGCAGCTTTCCTAGAATTTAACCTGCCCGTTACTAATGTTATCTTTCGGTCCTCCCTTACCGGAGCTGTGGATGAAAGACTTCACCAGCAGTAGGTGGGTCACACGCTCTGCTTAGGGTAGTAGCAGCAAACAGCAGACTGTTTTTCATCGACATACACCTTGTACTTTTCCGTTGTTATGAAGGTTTTGTAGATATCTGATGACATGGTTAAAACAAATAAAAGCAAGCAAGCCCAAACCATGCTTTTCTTATGTCTTACATAAACATCAGGCTTACATTTGTGGCAGCTGAAGTTTTTCAAACTGATCACAGGTTTGGATTGGGATTCCCCAGGCTAATTCCCGGATGCTGTCCCAGACTTCAGTTGTGCTCACTGTTCTCAAGAGGACATTTCAATGCCATTTTCTGCCTCAGTCTGCAAAAAAAAAATGGCAATCTGTTGTTGAAAATGCAGGCTTGTTACAACCGAATTGGAACTAGGAAGAAGTATTCTTCATTTGCATTTTCTTCCCATGCAGCCTATTAGCATACATATGGACACTGAATCCTATGTACTAATAGATTTAAAATTTCTCCCAAGTCCTTTTAAACCTGAATTTCCTTGTTCACTGTTTTTACTCATGCAACCCCTTCTGAATTGACAGTGATTTTATTACTTAGAGCTTCTCGTGGAAGGCAAAGCTATGGTTTCTCCGGCAGGGCCTGGTGTAGGTGTGCTTTTCACCTGTGCAGTGTGGAGCAGTACCACCGGCTGGCACACTATCCAGGTAATTCCAGTCATTTCTTTGGATTTGGGCATGTATTAGGTTGTGTCCATGCAGCACAAGAGACAAAACCCTAAAAATCATTTCACTATCAAGAACATTTGTAAGCTGCTGGTGCAGTGGCTCTTTTCCTCTCCAGGCAGGTCTCTAAAAGGCAGCCAAACACACAGAGACTGCCTGTGGGACACGGGCAGGTTCTTCCTTCAGGACCATCTCCATCAAGCAGTAACAACATCTGGGTGACATCCTGAACATTTTGATCTTTAAAGACATTTTGGGGTGGCCAACTCTTACTTTAGCCTCTAACTTTGAGCATCAAAGGGATCAGTCTTTTCCAAAGAGATGAAGAACCCTGCAGAACACAGGAACTGTTAAGGGACAGTGAAAGGAAGGTACAGAAAGAGCATGTAAGCATTACTCCGCTCTAGATAAATTTGTCCAGCTGTTTATGACAAATATTCTCTTACTCCATATTTTTTCATGCCCTCATTTCCTTCCTTGCTTTCTATTTACAGAAAATAAAATAGTACAAGTCCTTGCTTTCATTACACGCAGCACCTGCTGCCTGGTCTGAAACAGATGTCTGAAGCATCATTAGGCAATTATTTCTTAGCCTTTTTCAACTGGACTAATTTCAAACATCTTTTTTGCTAAATCCTCCTCCCTCTGCTTCCTCTCTAGTTCTCATCCTTTCCTACATTGGGAGTTCCAACAAAAACTCCTCTCTGTATCACTTTGCTCCTGCTATGTTTGTCCTGGATCACTGTACCCACAGAAGAACAAAGAGACAGACTCTAACTACTTTGAACCAGGAATTAAGTTCAAGAGCCATTCTTGGAGGGGAACGAAAGACGAGGTATGGGAAGGAAACCATGAGAGAGTATTAGTCAGCAGTGGAGGCAGCAGCTTCAGAACCCCAGCTGGCTTGTTGTGGCTCAGTTCTTTGCGGACATTACAGCAAAGAAGAGTTTTACACACACGCAAGGCCAACTCCTACGCTCTCACTGGGAATGACTTCAGATTTGGCAATAGGAGAAAAACCAAACTCCAAACACCCGTTTTCATCTCCCTACCACCTTCCATTTTGGCAAGAAAGCATATTTTAAAATCAGGTAGGCCTGCAGGGCTTTGATGACTACTGTTGGGGAAGGCATCTGTGGGAACAGATTCCTCCCTCTTATTTCCAGGTATCGCTGCAGTATTTGGATGAGGTCTCCAGCACTGGAAGGAACTTCTCAGCTCAGTAACAGCCTTGGTGCTTCATCTAGTGCCACTGTTAGGCAGTGACATGCACTTGTGATTTATCTTACCATGCTCCCAGCAGAGGTGGGACTACTCTCCTCTCTGCTTTACTTCTAATTTGGGGAAGTTAAAAAGATGAATTAAGATTAAGGCTGAGCCACCTAGTTCTTCTATCAAAGCAAGAGTTTAGCTGCAGCTATTCCTCCAGTTTTCAAGCAAGACAAGCAGATGTTTAGGCCCATACATGCTCGCACATTCACAGCTTGCTCATCCCAGGCGAAGCTGGCAGAGTGCTCCAGTTCTGGCTGGTAGGAAAGGAGCGTTCACTCTTCCAATCAATAACAAAAAGCAAGCTAAAACAAGAGCGTAGGAGATGTTGTGCCAGGTTAATTGGCACCCTGCTGTTCAATGGTTCAACTCTTGCTGAAAATCGTTCCTTTAGGTTATTTCTTTCGCTAGCAAATTCCAGGTTATGTTATGTTCAGGCAATCTTGTTAATCTGGGCTGGTTTCAACTTGTAAATTACTGTGACTGGATTAGTATAGTTGCCATAGCACATTTAAAAGGTATTAGTGGGAACGGGCTGGTGGCATCCCTAACAATCATAAATTCAACTCTCTACCCTGGCACAGATGCGGCACCTTGACCAGATTTTAAGTTCATTTGCAGTTCCCCATCATCAATGTCTGCCTTGGGGTGACCTCTGCTAGCCAACTTCAGGCAAAACAGTCTCGTCAGCTCTTAAAAGAGCACTGCAGAACAAATAATTCTTGTGGCAGCAAAAGTTACAAAAAATGGGTTCTTTGAGATTGTTTTATGCGTGGTTTCTCTGGTGCTGTATGACTTTCTTCCTTCCCCTTATTAGTAGCACTAATCTGAGCCTCCTTGTACCTGCGCATCCATTTTCTAGAAATGTGCAAGACCGTAACGTCATCGGGTCCTTCACTCTTCTTAGCTAGCCAACAGCTTACAAAATCACTTGAGGTGGTGGGGCAGAAGAGGTTGATAAATGCCCAAATGCAGAGTATTATCACATCCATCACACCACAGCATAACGACAGTTTCCCAGAGGAAAAAAAAAGGCTAAATGGGGAGACACTAACTAGTAGATGCACAAACTAGAAGTCTCTGAAAGTCTGCCTCAACTTTACCAATCATGTCTGTGATGAAAGCTGCCTTGATTTGACACTTTAAAGTGTCAAGGAGAGGCGGATGGTTTCTGCCATCTGCAAGTACGGTGTGTACTTGCTCTAGTTTGGGCAAGATACAAGCGTTTTAGTTTTTAACTATGTTTATTTTCATGCTTGGATACAAGAAACCCACAATTAGAAACCTGGAGGGTGCTACTAGGTCGGGGGTCCTGGGAGGTAGGAGGAGGCTGTTTTCCTGAAATTGCAGCTCATCCTTCTGCATGCTACGTGGTGAAGGAAAGACCCTGTCCTGGTGCCTCGGGAAGAAGCAAGGAACAGCCTGCTGGAATCTGAAGGGGCTGCGAACCATGCCAGGTCAGACAGGCAGAGGGATTATACCCGTGTCTGCAACTGTCAGAGGCTGACAAGGGTATTTGAGTTCGGAAAGAAAAAGGGAACAAAGTGGGGAGGAAGCAGGTTTGACCATGATCTGTGGTGCAGAGATGAACTGAGACTGTGAATGCAACAAAAGACCTAATAAATGACAATTAGAGGACAGAGTGGAGAGCAGAAACAGGTGACAGAAATTAGGAAGAAACCCTCTGTGCCTGATTGGGCACAGAGGGCACAGCTGGGAATGAAACCCAAGATTCCTGACTCAGCATTTCCCTGCTGCCAACAAACATCCACAAAAATGTTTCCGTAATGCTGGGGGCTCCTAGAGGATGGTATCCAATTATTATAACTACTCTTATCTCCCGTGGTGAACTTTTTTTTTGCTCACCAGCCTGTGCTGTTGGGGCAGGAGGGATGGAGACTATGCTCAAAGAGCAACAAAGAACACAGCACCAAGCCGAAAAAGGAAGTTTCAAAATTCAGGTTGCCTGTGGTGTCTGAACTTGCTCCCTTTCCATTTAGAGGTAAGTCTAAAGATACAATCTTTGCTAGGCACATCTTTTCCCCAGTAAGCTGCAGGATCGGCTCGCTCCCAAAGTAAACCAAACAGCATTTCTTTGACAAGCAGATTTTCAGTACTTTGCCTCCTAATTCTTCACATGGCTCCACACCTTACTGGCTGTTCATTAATGAATTGTTATTCTGGATAATGAAAAGCAACTTCTTCCGTGTATAGTGCTCTTCACTGAAATAAGCAAGTATGGACAGATCGACAGAAGTAAGAACTTAGTTAGGGTCATGTGGCCATTTTTTTTTTTTTTTTCCTGCTTATTACTTTGAAAGAAAACCATTTCTCAGGTGGTTCGTGTAAAATACATACACCCATGAATACAAACTCACAATCCAAGGATTTGAGAACAAGAACGCTCAGAAATCACTTAGGATTCCAGGAAAAATATTCTATATGAATATAAACCAGGAGACCATAATTGCCTCATAGGACGTGGAGACCAAAAAGACAAGACAGGCAAAGCAATATGCATTGAGAGAGAGAAAGATAAAGCAGTTAGTGAAAGTGGGGCTTGGATTAGAGCTGAGTCCCACTCCAGCATCTATCCATTCCCTCACTCCCACTCAGCAACAGTTCTTCTCTAACAGCTACCACTGACAGATCGCAAGAGCTTTTAATGACTAATGTTAACAAAAACCGGGGTTATGCGCTACAACCCAAGGAGTTACACCATCCCCAATTTTCAAAAGAGGAAACTGAGGCGTGAAGCAACCTTATATTCTCTCTCACCTAAGCAGATAGCAGGAACTGAAGGTAGCCTCGTTCTGTTCTTCGTTCTCTCTCCAGAAAAAAAAAAAAAAAAAAAAACGCTTCTATTTAGCTAGAATAGAAAATTAAAATTCTTTGGCAATTTAAAACACTGCATTTCTATGGCAACATACCATTTTAAGGTAACGTAAAAATGCTGACTGCTTTTAAAACCTGCATTTTCCTTACCTGCCTTTTACAGCCATAACTGTTTCTATGGAAACTAGAACTGGCCATGAAGCCGTCCTGCAACATGAATTCTCGCTTGTCAGTTTTACCTTAAAGTGCCACCTTCAAAGTCCTTCAATAAACCAGTAACGCCTGCATTGCCTAAAGAGTTTTCAAGTTAAACAAAACAAGAAAGCGCGCTTTCACCGAATGTTCCACACAATATTTTGTAGGTGTGGTCTAAATCTAAGAATTTTAACAGCGTGCGTGATACGACTCTCTTGGTTAAGGATACGATCTGTAAACAGAGAGACAGTTTATTAGCAGTAAAAGCCCTAGTGTGTGTAGTTAGACTTACATAAAGGTGACTTATACCAATATGGGTATGTCTAGACTGCTGTCACAGAAGCATACTGTAGAGATACTGACTAAATGGGTAAATCAACCTACAGAGAGCTCTGTGCTCCCACAGCTAGCTGGGGTTCTTCTGTGCAGGCACACGCTTACGATATTCCCCGTAGGTACAGGAGCAGGAATGCACTCAACCAGAGTCAGTGATAGTCTGTGCTAGGTGGCTACCATGGAAAAGAGAAAGTATGCAAGCTTAAGGCACAACTAGTCCATGGTGTCGTTCAGAATTAGAATCAGTATAACTTTAATCTAGACTCCTCCATTAACTTTTTACCTTGAACTTTCCACTCTTGTAAAAACTGTAGGCTCTCTTGTGTACTTTCATATTATTTCCCTAACTTAAAGGAGAAAAAAAATACATTTTTCCTGTTCTTGGGGATCAGTCTCCAACAGAACACACCCTCCATCACAAGAGTCCAGCACTGATAGCAAGGACCAGTTTAAAAACTTCCAAGGACAGGTTCTTTCCAGAGTGACTTACCTGTCTTTCTCAAGAAGAGTTCCTCCCACCTCACCTCTAAGGCTTCACAGTTACCACTGCTTTTAAATCACAACAGGAGCAGGACAAACACGGTGGACACTTTCTGTCTGCATCAACCACCAATGCTTAGAAAATAGGAGGCCAGACATTTTAGGCAGACTTTACACATAGAAATACATCTAAACCACAGGAATTGCAGCATCAAAGTTGGAAGCAACAGAATACTTTAGATGCTGCATGTATGACTCTACAGGCTGCAAGGGATGAAGATACAATCCTATTTTGGTATGAATTTATTTTAAAGAGATCCTAAAGAGCAATACCATCTCCACCTTCTCTTTTCCTCCAAGACTCAGCTGCACAGAGCGTCTCCCAAAAGATACCCAGCCCACTCACTTGGCTGACACCCTCAGGAGAACCAGGGTCTCTCATTCTTCTAACCTAAGAGAAATGATCACCCTTCACACTGAGACAGCAGGATTCAATCAACCCTTTCTCAGTGAAATCAACTTCTGCTAATCCAGCAGGGCATTCCAAGGGGCGGGTCAGTTTAGTAAAATGAGATGCCATGCTCTTCCATGTGGTCAAAGACACCACATACTCTCTTTTAAACTATCCTCAAACTCATGCCACATAGCCGACTTGTCTATAATCAAGAGCTAACAGATGGTTAACAGGGAAGTGAGTCTGAACCTTAAGCTGGGAACTGATACCTCAGCCTACTTCTCCCATTATCAGCCTTTGTTCTGAAGCATCACTTCCAACTGAGCAGTATAAGAGAGCAGGAATCTGAAAAGCTCAACTCCCCCTTGACAATATGACCAAGCAGGCCTTTTAGTTAGTAGGCATCAATTGAACGTGCAGTTCCCCCCAGTACCACTTCCCTCAGTATCTGGACTTCTCTCCCTGCTTTCCACAGATATCCATAGAAAATGGATACCCCTTAATTCCTTTCTCCCCTATTTCCTTCTGCACAGGTACCTCCTTTTGGCACCTGCCCAGGCCCGTACCAAGATCTGCCTAGAAGGTACCTAACTCTTAACACAGCAGTAATGCTAGGGATAGAGGCAGCCTGCAGGGAAGCCAGCTATTAAGCTCTGCAGCAAGTAGGGAAATTACAGTGAAATAATGACTCACGCATGGTTTTCCACTATGGACAAATGCACCATATCTTTAAGGCTGGAGTTTTCCACAGGCCTGTCAATGCAAATGCCAAATATTTCATCATGCTTTTCTCGTAGCCTATATCTCACTGCAGCTATGGCTTGGAACAAGGCATATAATATAACAGCAAACCAGAGACTTGGCACAGATGGGGCTACTCACTGGCTTTCCTCATGCATATGGTTTATTTTTCCCTGCTATGTCAATCCTTATAGGGCTTTACCCCTACATCTGCCTCCTGGGAGCCTGCTAGTTCAACTGTTACAGGGAAGGTGCAGAGCAGCGAGGAAGGATACAGTTTTCCTTTTCACACTTTTCAAATTGAAGGTATCACCTCCATACCATTAATTAAATAGAGTACTTAGACAAGCCCCTGCTGCAGCAAGCCCTCCAAGCAGATACCGAACAGTTCCAGGCTTTGCAAACCGTGGCACATACCAGAGTTTTGATTATTCCAGGTCAAATGCCTTGCATGGTAACCTTCTCCAGGCTAACTTACTTCATTAATGTCTTGTGTTCTACTGCAAGCATGGATATGGACAGTGTTTGTCCTGAAGGTGACAAAGAAGAAGACACAAAAGGCAACAGGAAGCAAGAAGGTCACACCGAGTCTTGCTGGTTTTCATATTTTCTTTTCCAAAGCACCTGATTTGTGGTTTATCATTTGTGATGTAGAAAGCAATTTAAAAATAAACAGCAAAACAGTGGCTGATTTTGAGTCTTCTTGTCTGAATAGAATCCATAATAACACGTGTCAGTAGTGCATGTGGTAGCCAGTGGAATCCAGACAAGCTTTACAAGCAGTGGAGAAGGCTGCAGGATGGGAAAGGGATGCTGGTCTTTATTCCTGAATCCCCACCTTCTCAGAGGAAGGCGGGGACTGCTTTAGGAGTAGCATATCTATGCACATTCAGGAATATACACATGCATACATGGGTACACCAACGCTGCCAGGAAGGACAGGCAAACCTTTTGATTGTTTTCTTTCATGTGCTTTCTCTAGCTATTAGAAAGCATACATAAAAAGAACAGCTATTACCATATGGAAAGATCGCAACATCAGTCTTTAAGCCAGCACGATGAGTCCTGACATGATCATTACTATAAACAGTGCTCTTTAGCAGTGACTTCTCTTTAGGGCTCACCAGACATAGATGCAGACATAGAAGGCCATGTCACATCTTATTGTTTATCAGGGTAGGACATGCAGAGAAAACGTCCAGCTTCTTTTCCAGGTCCCCTGCTGTGTTAGGACGTCCAGAATCGGTTTGATACAACTTTCACTAGTAATAAGGAGGAAGTCAGCAAGAATATTAAAACAAATATTTGGACATCTTCTCAGGAGCTGGACAAAAATAGCACTTGGAGAAGAAGAACACTCTTCCCCTCTTCCCCTCCCCATCTAGATCACACTTGGTAATAGCAGTTTTTCAGTGTCAGAGTTCTGTCTCAACCATTCCTTATTCCTTACTTTATCCTGATTGGACCCGAACAAATATATCTTATCTTCCCTCTTTAAAATGCCATATAGTATCCTTCCATAGTGCTGACAACATCACTGTTACTCTCTAGCAGTTCCAAGACACGGTGCATCACCACTTCAGCCAGGCTGGGGTTGTAGTTCTGCCGAACACAACTCAGGACATGAAGAAAGTGGCAGCCTTTTTCAGCATCTGTAGGAAAAAAGATTAAAAAAAAAATGAAAATGTAGCCAGGCATGGAGGAAAGAACTCAGTCTAACTGCTTCTTTTTAACTATTATAATCCAAATTAGTTGCAAGAAAACGAACAGCTATCAGATGAAGAATGCCTTAAGTACTAAAGCAGAGATGCTCATGTTCAGAGGGAAGACATCCAGTGTGTGCCTACAGTTCTCCAGTTACCTAATGTTCCCACTGACTTCGCTGGAACACTAATCATGAGTGTGAATAATCAGTCATGCAAACAGTGCTCATACGGTACAACCTGATGAGGAGGATAACTTTAAGGCACCTCAACAGTCCACCTACACAAGCCATCCAGTTTCTGCAACTGTAGGTCATCGTAAGAACAGAAGGAACCAAATGAAAATCCTTCTGCCTGTACACAGCATTACAAACGTCGAACAGGAGGCAGGCCCGTGGCCAGATGTGACTGCTTGCCCAACACTGTCATCTTGTGGAAAAACTGTCACGGTGCAACTTTTGTTCAGCTAGCAATGCAATCCCATTCCTACACTTCAAACTTCTCCAACAATTACTGGAGTAGAAAGTAACAGAATTTCGGTATCAAGGAAGATCCCTGTCCTATTTTGCTGCTGCTTTTGGTTTTATTTTAGCAAATCCCTAACTCAAGAATCAGCTAAGCCCCAGAACTGCCTTAGAAGTTGCTGAGAAAAGTCACAGGTAGATAGGATGTGGCACTGCGTACTGGTGTATGCTTCAGCCTAACTCCTATCAGATTATAATTCAGGCAAGGATATTTCTTCAGAAGTCAGTGGCTCAGCGTGATGAAAGACTTTTGTGGCTGGAAGAAAATACATTCACCACCCTAGGATGGGTAAGTGCAGAGAACAGAACAAGGTGTCTACCTGCTCTTGTGACTGCTGCTGCAAACAAAGTGGGTAGCTGCAATTTGGATTAGTCACAGCTTTGTCATAAGACGGTCAGAGTGCCCATCCCTCATCTACAGTAAATTAGCTTAAGCCCCGATGAATTAGATTAGTGACTCAGGTATTACCCAACAGTACAATACATCTTTTGTTCTAAATGCTGGTAGAAAATGGCATTTTGGGGTAATCGCAGGTGTGTACAATAATTAAGTAGCCCAGACACATTCCTAGGCTACTCCAAGTTGGAGGGAATACACGCTTTGCAGCGGTGTGATGCTGTTCTTCTTTCATTGACACAATGGGGTTTAGCTTTTGTCTATGACCTCAGGTAAGCCAGGCTGTGATAAACTGCCTTGCCTACTGATATAAGAGGGGACAGAGTTAGAGAGCAACTACTCTTTGCCTGTTATGGACATGTGGCACAGAGGTACAGTTGGACACATTACATTTAACTTCAGGTAGTTTTGGCTTTATTCTCTCTATTATTAGCCTCATCTAAGCCTAAAACCAGAACAAATGCACCAGGAAAAGAAACAAGTCTGAATTAAGTCTACCATTTTGCACTTCAGTCTGGAGTCAAACTATCCTGTCACCCTTTTCTGGCTGTCTTAAGCTTCTAGATAGACCCAGAGAAGACTCTTGTAAGAGCACTTCAGATCAGGCTGTTGGGAATTACAATTAGAACCAAGGACTAGGATTGCAGTGGTGACATATTACAGATCAGGGTTTGTGGAGCTCAGACTAGTCATGCTGAGGGTTTTTTTTGTTTGTACAATAGTTCCAGGCAGCTGGGTTGGGCCTGAGAGTGTGTCACAAGAAATGACTGGGGTGAGGCATCGCCTTGAAAGCTAGTAGGGAAGTAGTTGATTTGGATAGAAGTGTTTGGTTTATCACAACAGTCTCACTGTCATGGAAGATTAATGTTGCTCTTGAAGGAAAACGGGTACAAATTTATTGCAATAACAAGCAAAAGCCTTTGAGATACTACCACGTTCCTTTTTTCTCACCAGGAGCCTGCTTGCTGATCAAGGCCAAGCGGGTGGCTGTACCTGCGCATCGACAGCAGAGGGGGCCCGACAGTTACATTGAGCTCTGTGCCATTGCATCATTCAGGGACAATAAAATATTCAAAAGTATCCTGCTGGTTTCGACCGAAGCTTTTTGGTTTTCCTTCTCAAAGTCTTCTGTTACCAACAACCATAAAATTGGAACAGTCCTTCTGAAAACCATCAGAGGAAGAAAGACTTACCTGGAAATTGTGCTTTTTACAACAGGAAAGTAAACAGATGGAAAGCTTCAAGAACAAGAGGCTCTGTAAAGCAACTGATATTTTTTCCCTGCTCAGTATGAAAAAAAAAAAAAATAGCTTTGAGAACTCAAGGCTCTGCAAAGTTTTCTCTGTGACTATCTACCAGTTTCTGTCTGCTGTTGATTGGAAGAACAAACTTAACTGGTGGAGAAGGGAGAGTACTTCACCACTGTGACAATGCACACCAGGCCTGCTGTCCTGCATCAACTACATACATACAAGTTCTGGTTTCATAGTGGCCCAATTAGGAAACAAACTGTGTTTCCAAGAGAACTTGCTGATCTGTAAAATGGACAGAGGAATGATTTGCTTTTTACAGAGAAGGTGTTTGTATTTGTTAATGGATAAAAGACAATAGAAAACATATTGTATGTTGTTGCACTGAAACAGCCTCCAGCAGCTAAGCTCATCTTCAGCTGCTTGCCCTGCAGCAGCTACTTCCACCAATCCCCCAGAGATACAAAACTTTCATTTCCACACATGAACCATGTTAACAGCTGCGCTATTGCTTAAGACAGCCAGTTGGAAACTCAAAAATCATTCACTTTGCTTACCTTTTTTTTTTTTTCTGCAGGATAACCATCACAGATCAGGTCCTACAAGCGCTATCGTAATTATGATGGTATAAGGAGAAAAGCAATTTAAGAGTATATGCCTTATATTCTAGTCAGTCATTTATTCTTTACTACATTTTACCCCACAAATAGCTGCACTCCAGCAGCAAGTGATCCCTGCTAACATGTTCTGCCCAATGAATTGACAAATTCCATATCAATGTACCTGTGTAATTAGCAGCCACTCAAGTCAAGCACTAGTCATTGCAATGGCAATGAGGCACAATATGCTTCAGGAACAGGATAACTCTAAAGCCAGGCAAGGTACATTACATGAAAGAGTGCATTTTGTTAGATTGAAATCCCTACCTGTAAAGAACAGCCACTCGAACTCTGCACTTGCTTTAAACCTACGGAGAATATCCTACTGACATAAGTGAATGTTATCGTTGCCTTAATGGAGCTGAGGATTTCACTTTTCTGTACTACCGCTTTTGTGTCAACTCCCATGTAGAAACTGAACTAGCAAGATCTGCCACCTACCCAGAGCGCAAAGCAACTGCTATTAGATGCTGACCTAACCTCATTGCATTTGGTTCCTCCCCAAATCTATGTACACTCAAAAGATACCGATCTCAGATAATGGCTGCTCATTTCAGATCTGAGGGGTTGCTTCATTCTGGGCACATGTGCTCTCTCTCTCTCTGCTCATAGGAAGCTGCTCCTGCACTTCTGCTTTTAGCTGCGCTGGTGAGCTACACAAGCAACTTAGCTTTGAGTTCAAGGGTAAGGACAGGAAGTGTACCTAATCCACCAGCAACAGGAGAGACTACCATCGACATAGCAGCAGCAGCTCACAGCTCACCAGAAACTTGACCACACCAGTACTTACGCCTGGGTTTTCGGCAGTCCTCTTTAACCACATCGAGGGTCACTTTAAGCAGCTCCTTATCATGGTCAGTCACCTGGACGTAACGGAAGAAATTGTCAGTTTATAGTAGTCTATTTCACAGTAAATGGAATGGATGTTAAGAAGGATGTATCGTGGCCATACATCAAGGCCACGATGTATTCTAGACTTACATTGTCATAACTACAGTCAGCAAGATATGCTGCCTCCAAGATTAATAATGCATGTTAAATCTTCAGTTACCTTTTTGAGCAACGTTAGCAGAATTCGGGAGTTAGCAGAAGAACATGAGATACTAGAATTCAACCCAAAAGAGGGCATCCAACTCAATAAAACACTGGAGTTTTAACCTAAACCTGATAGAGACCTGTCCCAGTCTTCAGTGTGCTCTGCGACATCAGCACACAGTTAAAAAACCTATGTTGAACACAGACTGCACCTAGGATAACAGCAGTGCTGAAGACTGGCACTGAGTTACAAGAAGATCAGCTTGGTGGGTGACAGAGAAGTGAAAACAAGATTAAAGAAAGCCCTACATAAGGCTTTGGAATAAACAGACAGCATTCGGAGGTCCAGCTTCCCTTCCTGAAATATTTCTACTCTGAAACTATAAAACACTCATACCATTGAATATGTTTGCAATCACAGCTCAATTCCTTACATGGTACAAGTCCTTGGAGCTACTGGGTTTCTGGAAAACCACTCCTTTTTCTTGTAGCATTCTTATTGCTTCCTTAAAAACACTGTGAATCCTTTTGGAGCTGGAGTCACTTTTTGAATTCACCTGGATGGGAAGAAATGTACACAGCAGATGGTGAGAAATCTCAGCCCAGCTAAAGCTCCAGACAATTTCAAGAACAAGAGAACTTCACGTCATTTTTTTTCCACATTTTTCTTTATTTGGTAAGTCACAAATCTTATTTGTTACATGTGAGGCAACCTGTTAACTTAATCAGTTACATATGAGCTAACCAACACCTCAGGCTCTAAAAAAAATAAATAAATACCAGAAGCTTGTGGTTTCTTCAGAATTGTACAACCTCCTGTGTTGTTTATTTTGTTTGTTTGTTTGTTTTTGCATGTCGCAGCTATTTGATTATGCACTGATAGCCCTCTTCTTCTGGATTAGGCCTGTGATGCTTACAGAGAAATTGACTGTTTAGCTCATCAGCTTTGATGGTACTTCTATGCTGTTTCCTGGGAATGAGGGGTATATGGGAAGAAGATAGGAAGACCAGTGCTTTGTAAGGTGATGTTCAAGAAGAATCCAAGTGCGGGGAATTGGATCTCCATCTCCTGAAATCAAACTGAGGCTGTGTCCAAAGAAAAGAAGGGAACTGGTAAGGATATTTGTTTGTTGTCCCCTGCTTTCCAAATTCTTACAAACATTCTAGTCATGCTTTTAAGAGTCTCTCCACAGCCTTAATGAAAGGTAAGGAGAAAGAGCATGCAAGAAATTAAGACATATGAGATAAGGAAACAAAGGATGAAGGTTAGAAACAAGTCTCCTGTGCACGGTTCAGGACACTGCCAGCAGAGTAGGAGGCAAAAAATGGGGGGAAAAACGGGGAAAAGCAGGGTTTGTTTGGAAATAGAGCAGAGCTAAGACAGTGGAATGACAGCTGGGGAAGTGGAAGGAAAAAAAGAATCAGCTGTGGAGAGGAGAACGTATGGGCAGATAAGAGCAAGACCATCACATTCTTTCCCATCTTTATCTGTCCCACTGTTTCAACCTTCCATTTATCTACAAAGGCCGCTTCAATTCCCCAATTGTTGTTTCCACATCTGTTGGGAACACTCTGCTCCCTGTGGTTTCCTTTGAGAACAGAGCTAAGCTGCTTCCCACAAGCGAACATGTGATGAATGGAACCAGACCACACCAGAGCAACCAAAGCAAGATTTGCCAAGCCATTTCTTCAACTGTCACCATAAACGCTCCCATCCCGTCCTGAGCAGAAGTACCAGGCTTCGTGTATCCTACTTCATTCACCAGGGGAACTCACAAAAATGCTGGGAGTGAAACAAGCAACCATCGTGCACCAGAGTCAATTCACATGGACATGTGGTGACAGACACCAGGGCAGTAATGGAAGAACGTCCCTTTGCAAAACATTACTTCCATCCATTTGTAAGGCTCAAGTCCAACTTGGACTAGCTCTAAGCCTGGGAATTGACGTGCCTAACCAGAAATGGTTTAGCAGATTCAACAGAGATACTGGTATTAGCATGCTCCACAATTTTCTCCATGCCCTTCCCCTCAATGTTTCAGCAGGCCATAATCACAGCTCTCTCTCACTTTCTCTTTCTGTCCAACAACAGCAATCTTTTTTCTCTCAAATCGTTAGTCAAAAATAATTACCTTATAGTCCAAGACAATTACCACAGAAGAATAGCTATTATTCTGTTTTTATTTGGCTTCAAGTTTTCTCCTGTTACAGAAGGACTTTACTGTGTGAACGTTTGCTTGTCCCCCCATCCACCACAGCTGTATCAGTATAACAACAGACACCACTTTTAACTACAAACCTGACCTTACATCTGGACACCATTAATACCTGTCATACTTCTCTTCATAGTGCTGCTTCTTATGAACTGAAGAAAGAAACAAAATATAGAAGAAATGGATTTTGTTTGTTTGCTTTGCAAGTGAAGAGTGAATACTTTCTCTTAGTTTTTTAAATTATTTTTTCTCCAGAACAAGAGGCAACGGGCACAAACCGAAATGCAGAATTTCCAGCTGAATATGAGAAAACACTTGTTTGCTGTGAGGGTGACAGAGCAGAGCACTGGAACAGGTTGCCTGTGGAGTCTCTTACCCTGGAGATATTCAAAACTGACCTGGATGTGATCCTGTGCAATGTGTTCTAGGTGATCCTGCTTGGCAGAAGACCTGGACTAGGTGATCTCCAGAGGCCCCTTTCAACCTCAACCATTCTGTGAAAAGCACGTTCTCATAGCTGTACCTAAACTGAAGAGGCTTTGCCTCTAACAAATGCAGGAATAAATCCTCAATAACATAAGAAACTGCTTGCAAAGCAACCACCTCAAGACTCTGATCAATTTTTAATGTGAAAGCAAACATTTGGCGAGGGGAAAAAAGATAAAAATATCTCCAAAGAAGCAAGATAATTATTCAGTTTGGCTTAACACTGAGATCCCATCAGAAAAGAAAGATAATTAAAAACAGACTCCGTGTGAACTGCCACACAGCTCTGCCTGGATGGATACTGAAACAGAATCACTAAGAAAGTAAGTCAAGAGATTGACAGAGAGAAGGCAGAGAGGCAGACTTGGGAGTGAGAAAATAAGGAAGAAGCTGCTACATATCAGCACCCTCTCATATGTGCTGCAGAGTCTGAAGGAAAGGGCTTTATGGGAGAATTACCTCTGAGAAACAGATGAGGGCTCTTGCCCTATCCAGAGATGTTAATATTATCCTGAAACGATGGGAAAAGTTTTTGTGTTTTTGTTTTCTAGCATGCTCTAGAACATGCTTCCGCCTCTCTAGCCCTCTGCGTAAATCAACAATTTGACAAGTTCTTTGTGAACACCACCTAAAGTTATTTCATCTGTTCTCTTGGTCCACCCAAAACATCTCCAATTTCTCATCCTGCAAATCTAAGTCAATAGCCTCTCTCCCTAACACCTCACATTTCTTTTAAGCCAAACGAGACCCTCTTTTCTTCTGGACTTGCACAATCCCCTGAGAGCCAACGTACACTGAAGCTTAGGATTTTGCCTACTTAAGAGATCTAGAGCAGGTTGAACACAGACAGAAGAAATTTGGGACTATAAAATCCTACCTGATTTCACATTCCTGCTTTTATTTCAGGAGGAGCTGGAGAAATGCTTGCATTTCAACAGTTACAAAGATCTGTTTATAGCTGTTAACATAGTTCCTTCCACATCACAGCTTATTAACCATCCCTTTACTTTTACTTATTATCCAAGAAATTCAAAGCATCTGCAGGTATTAGGTAGTTTAAATGCTGATCCAAAGCACTAGTTAGATTTGAATCTGGATTTTCAATATAGCTCTCGCAACATTCACAAGTCATTTTTCAAAGTGTCTCCCTTCAAGCATGCCTTAAGTCTCAGGTTTCCTGAAGTGCTGACAGCAGGAGTTCTCCCTGTCCCTCTCAAATCAGATCCTTTTTAAATAAATGAAGCTGGGCATCCAAACACAGGCCCACCCTAAAATCATTCATCACTTTTGCAAAGCACACCCCCCCACACACCCCGCTTGGAGAAGCGGCTATTGAATAATGATTTATCACTACCCCCTGGTAGAGCCACGGACTCTAGCAAAGCCAACAGAATACACGTCTCCAGAATTATGTCAATATTTTAACCAACGTAGTCCAGCTGGTGAGCCTCACATAGTTCAGTGGGCTGGTGCCGTGCAACCAATTATTCTCAGGTCTTTAAAGCAAAATAAACCTCCTGTACAATCAATAATAGGTCAAAGAATGAAGTGGTACAGGAATTAGTTTGAACACTGAAAGTATGTAACCTTTGGCTCGTTACAAATCACAACACACCCTGACGGTGTTAAAGTTTCCCGGTATAACCACACACGTGATACTACTCATGGAAATTGCCCTTTGCAATTTCTCACGCAACATTTAAGCCTTGGTTTAGACAGGTGATAATTTTAGTAATAGTGATTCTGGATGTGTCACCTATAATAAGCATTGCAATAGACATATTTAAAGTAGCAGTGAAGCTTCCTGAAGAGGCAGGAAGAGAAGAAAATAGCATCAAGAATGTGTAACACAAAGCACTGTGTTATAGCTACAGTACAATGTACATGACAGGGGTAAGTGTAACACTGTAAAACTCCCTGCTTTTTCTACTTGTCACTGCTGACCTTGAGATAATATTCAAATCAAGTGAAGTACAAACAGAGTTTGGAAAGCATTACTAAGTCCAAGCTAGTGACGTGCACCAAGTAGAATGATAGGAAAATAGCACACACTATAGCTAAGGCATGGAAGTAGTACATAAAAACGGTTGATCAAGACTGGCTGGTTGCAAGTCAAATTTACTGCAGATCAGAAACTGGATGGATCAAGTTCACATGAACATTTTTTTTCTCTAAACAAACTACAACAAAAAGCCAAACCATTAATTACCTAAGTCCAGTAAGTACACTCTTAGGGTTCTCTAATCACAAGATGACTTCCTTTCTTCTTGCTTGTAGTTTTTCCTGTGGTACCGACCCCTTCAGACTCAAAAGACATTTGTTTTAAGGGAAAGGCTACCAATTAGGAATAGAGGGGACACTGGTTATGTGAAATAAAGCTTTACTAGTTTTAAAAATCAAAACAGAATTGTTAATTTGTAATTATTTTAAAAACCATCAAGTTTTGTTACACATCCTCTGTGACTATAAAACTAAAAGTGACCTAGTTTGAGCAGAGGACGTGATTTAAGTTTTGCCATATGCACCTGCTGGAGGGAAATTTATTCTTCTGGAGTGTCAAATGACTGCACTGCTGGGGAATCATTAGGACTGGAACTAGATCTCCTAGTACATGTGTGGGACATGGACAGGATTTAGATACAGTAATCCTGAAAATGAACAGAGAGATGCTGCCTACCTCGGCTACCTCCTTCCATCTTCACCCCCCTGTTCCACTCCACTGCCAGTGACTCCTTAGCAGCTCACTACCACCCTGGAGGAAGTTTTCCATGAGAAGATACCCTCTCATGTTGCTAAACACTGTGCAAATACTTTAAAAGACGGGAAAGAGACGAAGGGAGTGCACGACATCTCCTAGGAGCACAGAGAAAGGGAGAGAAAGTCAAGGAAAGAGTTTAAACAGCAACTGTGCTACAACATTGGAAACAAGAGAAAATTTAAAAGACCAATTATACATCAAAATATCCCATCACAGCCAGGAAAAGTGCAAGAAGTGAGCAAGTATGTGTATTGTACTGTGGCTCAAGGCTTACAGTTTGGTCCACTCACTTACCTCATGCCTTGATATATAGGCATGATATAAAATCATTACACACTGGTGGGACCTTTCATTCTTTTGGTTTGAGGGAGATGTAAAACAGAAGACTACACAGGGAAAAACAAAGGAAGAAGCAGAGAAATCAGATCTATCATTTACTTTTGTGGATCAAACTGCGTACTCGACCCTTTGCCAATAATGGGAAGTGACATCTTCAAGGAACAGGGCAGAGGAACAACAAAATACATTTCCAGAGCACTACTGGGAGCACTCTCAAGGCATTCAGGTCACTTAACAACTGAATGTTCTTTCTTATGCAAAGAGATATAATCCTCTTTGCAAGGAATTAATACCAAAGGGCAATGGAGAGAACTGCAATTTCTAAATAAGCATCTGTGTGCCCAGATTCCTGGGACATATACTCACACCCTTGCATCAGGGTCAGGAGCAACAGCTACTAATTAAGATAGTTCCTCATGACTACTAGCAAGGCTGATGCTGTGGGTAGCAGGGGAGGAGGGATGGAGGTGCCTTTATGTTTGCTCTGCACCAGTTCCTTCTTTAAATGGCTTTGCAAGTCACTCATCTTAATCTTTCTATAAATGCTGAAACTTCAGAGACTGACATTTCCAGTATTAGTCACAATGACCACTACTTCCTCTTATGTAAAGTGTCTCAGGACTTCTAATACTCTTCCAGCTGGTTTAGAAAAATACCCTGTTCCAGGTTGGATTTTCTAGTATCAAACTTTTCAGTTACAAATCATAGTCGTTCTTGTCCTTGCTTATATCTATGATCATATTAAAGCCAACAACAAAAATCTCTTTAATAAAAATAAACCAAGAAGCAGTTATAAGAAGCAGTTCACTGAGGCATGAATAGAGCTACTTTTATTATTTAGCCTCATCCACAAGGGACTTTTTTAAAGTAGCAAATTAATATTATCTACTAACATAACGTAGCACTTCTAACAGTGCATGTCTGGATCAGGCACTGAAAATGACCGCCGTGAATTTATTTCTTTACGGAAAACCAAAAAGCAAACAAGTGAGTCATAATGCTCTGGATTCATGTTTCAGTTGCTGTTGGTAACATGCTAAAATCCATAACTCTTAGTTTTGCAGAAGTTTACCACTTCACACCTGTTGAGAATCTGACTTGTTATTTATCCAAATAACAATATAATATAAAATCATTTTACACAATGTTTTTTGTTCTATCCTTCTGTAGTAGGTCAAGAGCATACTGTCTCACTGGGAAGCTTCTTAACAATTTGGTAATGTGCAATTACACACAAACTGATTTCATCTAAACGCCGCCTTCTGACCCTTTCAATCATGACCTTTCACAACTAGGGATGTCCAACAACAGAAGCGTTTAACGGAGCAATTTACATTCATTCATTATAATCTCTTTTTGAAAGGCACATCTATACTAACATATTGAACTTTAAATGAGAAATAAGACAAAGAATTGTCCTCCCTTCTGCTGAGCCAGTTCAGAATCTCAAACATCTGAACCAAACAGCTTGAGTGCCTTAAAGAGATCAGTGACATTTCTCACAGATCTAGGTAAATCAGTGCATGCTGCATACTGTAAGGTTACTCAGCCCTAATACAACAGAATTTTCTTGTGGCATTCTTCAGTCCAGCTTCAAATATCCCAACTGACAAGGCTTCTCAGGCTGTGTAAATAATTCATGCGTAAAGCTAACAATGAGGAAAAAAGCACTTACAGTTTTTGAATCCTCTGAATGATTGATCAGAATTCATGGCATTATTTTCCCTACCAAAAATTTGAAACAGTTACAGTCACTCACCTGACAGCTGGGACCGGAGAGCGGCCCACCAGCCAGGGACACCAGAGTATCAATCGTTTCCAGCTCCTGTTGGTAAAAGGTCTGAATTTTGTTTTCTAGTAGGAAGTCTTTCACTTTCTCATGCAGAATATAAATTGAGAAATCCAAACCCTCTGGGCCACTACAAGGATAGAGAGAACAGGTTAAAAAGCAAGAAATATACTACTGATATACTTAGATCAATTGCCTAATGTTAGCCTGGTAGACCTGTTTCCAAAGGTCAGGAGGTATGTTATCGCCCTTAAAGAATATGAATCTAAACCCTGAATTAAAACAGACCATTTTAAAACACACTGAACATCCAGCTGTTCCTCTTCAATCATTTATTGTAACAGTGTTGGGATTTTAAGATCCACATTCCCTAAAACTACACTACATGCATCAGACCTGCCAATAAGTATCCAGCTACCCTTAACCTGAATACAGTAACGTGTCTGAATTAGTTTGAGGTTATACAATCACAATTTGCAGACGAGGGCAGCAGATTCAGGAATATTTTGATTGATTAGCTCTTTATCCTCATATGTAAAACAAAATCAGCCAAGGTTGCTCATCCATTTAATTTGTTGATCTCACCTGCAAATCTTGCTCCAGACTCACTCTCTTTAAGAGATGCAAGAGGTCCATGCATGGTATTTTACTACCTTCCTAGTATTCACTTTAGTTCAGCTTTATACTTCTTTTCTCAGATTATGAACAAGTATCTCATCTGTATGGATCATCAATTATTTAGGAGAAAAGAAGACTGCTACTAAATGCTTGTGCAGAGTCTAAATCACAGTGGGGCTGTTCTATCTTTCTCTGCAGTTAAATAACAAGCAATAATGAAATCCCATGCTTTGCCTTTAGACCAGTCTGAATACCACATTTACCTCTGTCCCTCCTTTGGGCTTTGGAAAGGCTTATCGTAAACTTCTCTATAGAGACAAGGGAGCTCCAACATTCTTGAAATCTGAACATCACACACAGGATCATCCACTTTATCTGGAGCAGGAAAAAGAACACACAAACTCATCTTTTAAACAAACATACCTGAGGGAGCACAATGGAGTTTCACATGCCAGCATTAAATCAGCAAATTTTGTTTGTTGTTGTTGTTATTACGAAAACAAAACCACAAAGGTCACTCCCATTTCTACAGTTCACAAGGCGGTAAATGCCCACAGTGTATTGCAGACTACACTTTTATCTGGAAACTTATTAAACTGGAATTTGTGACCTATATTTTACCTTTCAGCAGTCTTTACACATTAAACAAAGTTAGCATATAGTAAGGAGTTTTGTTGGTGCCAATCTGAAAGCAATTTAGAGGCCATTTGAACTGTGTGGCTCTCCTTTAATGAAACAATGGCATTGTTACCAACCCTTGAGTGGGTTATATATTCATACAGCTATCTGGAAAGGAGGGTTGACTTCCCTCTCAGATTTCAGCTACAGCTGAAAAAACTAGAAACTTTCTATCTGAGCTGCACAAGGCTTTTAAAAGACAGGCTTCTCCAGTTACACAATAGCACAGGCACTGAGGAGAATAGATGTTATGCAACTGAAAGCTCCTGGGATACAAATAATGGACTACTGTCCAAAGAGCTGTCGGATATGTGCCAGAGTGACAATGAGGAATGCTTCTCAGTCATTCTGCAGAGCCAGATAGTTTAGGAAAACTTGGGCTTTAATGTAAAAATGTGACAAATTCCTGACTGCCTGTGGAATGGATTATATGGGCTGCAACAAACAACTGTTTCTTCAAAGCAGCAAACACTTCATGAAGTGTGACACAGAAGGTCATCAATTCCCTTCCTATGGGTCTTGGCTGTTCTACTTCAGCATAAATGTAAACGAAGAGCAATTCACTATCACAGATATCCAATCATAAATATCTGGACAACCTTCTTGTATGCATTCTGGTCCTCTTTATACGTTTTCCGAGAATGCCCCTTTTACAGGCAGTCTGATCCCACACGTTAAGTAGTGTATTTTCTAACCTTACACTCCTAAAATTAAAATAAAGGCATACAGATGAAAATTTCTTCAGAAAAAATAGATGCCAGAAAACAAAATGAAAATTATTCAATAAATTACATACAGCTTGGGCCTTATAAATACAGACAACTAAGTTAGATATGTCACAGATCCGTAACACTCACAAAAACATGAAGCCTGAATTTCTCTTTGCTGCCGGTAGGTTCGGATGTAACCTCTGACCCTGACAACATCCCCAATCACCAGCTTGGTTTTCTGGCTCACCATTTCCTGGAGTTTCTTCATCTGTTCAAGCACTTTAAGATTGCTGAGTGTGCTTGGACAGCCTGTAAGAAAAGGTGAGCAGATCAGGCATTGAATACATAAGCATCACAGCAGTCATATTGCTAACAAAGTGCAAGATCCCAGGCATCGTGTGTTCTGGCCAGCAAAACTTTTGGATACCAAAGATAGTTTATAGTATTATATTTAAATAGTTCACCTGGGGAAGATGTGTAAGGCCAGAGATACTGATTTATCATTGCATATGTCACAGATAGGTTGAAATTTGAAATATTAATTTGAAAATGGCAAGAGTGATTTTGTCATACTAAAAGGGAGAGGGGAGGAAAAAAAGGTGAGCTGAACTTTTTATGTAGAAGAAGCATGATTCATCTGAGGTGAAGCCAAAGGACTCATGTGATGCAATTTGATGTCCACGCTGAGGTGGATGCAACTTGACAGAACTTCACGTTTACGTAACGCACCTTTGCAGAAGGGTAATTTTTTCCTAACTGAAAACCTGACTAATGATCCAAGAAGCCCTGATCACGATTACAAAAGGCTAGAAGAAAATTTCCTGTGCCTTTGGGAGCTGTTTTCTTTAGCAAACACAAATTGCTTCCATCAATAAAATAGTGTTCATTCAGTCAGTATTGATGTACAAGTAAAATAAGAACACAAGGCTGGAACAAGCACTCTGGACCCTCACTCTGTGTTAGCCAGTATTTCATGCAATTTCTTTCATGAATTTAAGTTCTTCACAAGAAAAAAAAAAAAAAAAAAAAAAAAACTGATTTGATTGTAGGTCCCCATTACTCTTCTGGAAAAATTCTCTAAAAGCGAGAAATGTATTCTAAATTCAAGTGCCATAGGAATCTTTCATACCACTTATCATATTATTGTTAAATGTAAGCTAGTATAAATCATTTGTGTATAAACAGGTTTGTTCCACAAATATAAACAGTTTTTAACTCTGATATCAAGCTTTTCCCTCCCCATTTTATGTCATATATATGTAAATGAATAGCAACATTTATTTCAGCAGGGTTTTATCAGCTCCAAACTACTACAGAGGCTTTCAGAAACATCCAAATTAGAAATTATCTTATAATTTGATCTACAAGGAGTACTGGAAAAAAGGCAAATAGAAAGCTAGACACTACCCAGTTCTTCTGTTATGAATGCAAGATTAACTTCATTTCAAAAATACAGTTTTTTGCACATTTAGAACTGTTCAAATCATAAAAAGACCAATGCTATTGCTCCTACTGTGTTTAAAGCTAATTTTGAGTTCATCACTAATATCATAGTGCATGAACAGGAGGAGAATATGAATTTGAACAAAGAAAAGGGGGATTCTGAAACTACTGTATCAGGAGGGTGGGGAACATAGACCAAGCTGCTTTGAAAACCCTAAGAAGAGGATTCTCTAACAAATTTCACAGCATGGAATTGAAACGTATTACTCAAAAGGAGAAGTCATGACAGGTCATAATGTAGTGTTTTTGTTTGCATCACTATTGGCAACAGCACAAAAACTAACATGAAGCTCTCAGAATGGCCCAGGCTCTAGGATGTGATGGCATAAAATAATGATAATTTTAAAGTTCCATTTGCTCTTGTGCAAGTTTGATCCTTTACTAAATTATTTAAGACACAAGAAAACATAAAAAAGTACAGACAAAAGAGGAATTATTTATTTGATAAAATACCTGATAAAGATCTTTCTGCTACCATGGGATTTTTCCAGCAGACACAGTTTATAACTCCGGTACTATCATCCACTAGAAAAAAAAAATACAAAAATTACAGGGAGCAAGAAAGCAGGTAGTGGAAAGCAGGTTCCCAGAAATGAAAATATATAGATATGCACAGACATAACCATCGAGTCTATCTCATTCCAACCAGTTTAAAAGGGAAAGCGGGTGCCCAGCTCCTACTTCTGCCTTCGAAATAATCGCCAGACTTGTTTGTGGCTGTAGCTCAGCACCAGATACAACGCCTATGCCCATGGTCAGCAAGATAACAGGCATCTCCTCAAGAAAATAAAGCTTTTACTTAAATTATGATGATTCACTACATATACTGGGTATGAGAAGTTTCTAATTTAATTGATAAAGTCAGAAAACAGATCAGTCCTGAAAGCTGAAGCTAGACGAATTGAAGTAGGAAGCCAGGCACAAAGCACATAAACTTTACTGCAGCAATGAGAAAACAGCACTTCAAGCTCGGGGGGTACAGTAATGTGAACAGACTGAGTGTCCTCCCTCCAGCTACAGTTTTCAGGCTAATTAATATTGTGCACAAAGTCTGCTGGCCTTTCCTGTATAGGAAGATGATCCATAGAGCAGAAAGGCAGCTCCTCCAGCCAGGGAGGACAGAGGATGTGTTTGTGGTTCTGCCTTAGGCCAGGGATTCCCAACTTAATGTACCACGAGTGGCATGCGAGCCACTTCCTTTCAGAAAAAGCCTAACACCTCCTGAGCAGGGTACCTATATAGCTTTTCCTGTTTTGCTAGCACCTAGGCAAAATAAACTGTGATTTCTGCCCTAAACACTATATTGTTAAAGACAGCAGAAAAATAAATAAAGTTTAAAAAATAGAAGCATCGAGAGACTGTATGTATGTAGGCAGCGTGCTCAATAACCACCCTCTAAACCTCCGCCTGTCAAACCACAGCAAGCATCCCATTTCCAGTCCTGCTAGCACTCCGAGCACATTTCTCCTTGAGCATAACTACCTCCAACACTGAGCTTCCACTCTTCACAAATCAGAACCCGCAGTTTTCTTCTGATCCCCAAACCAGATGCTACAAAAGCATCGTTAACGTTTACCAGGAAGGTACTGATGGGTACCTGCGGTCGTTTCCTCTGGGAACCATAGCATCAAAGCAAAATGCCTCTGCATTGTCTCATATGTTTTGAAACAATCTCCCTATTTGGGGGTCCAATTTCAAGTCATTTCAAGTCATTGTCTTGTCTTCCTGTTTCCCAGTGGGTTTGCTGACCTAGTCTGGAACAGGAACATTCCTAATAGCAAACACAGCATTTTTAAGATTCAAGCAATCCCAAATTCCATCACTGAAATTACGGTTGTTTTATTGCTTCTCCCCCTTTTTGAGCTCCTGTGTCTGGAGCAATTTCATCAGCTTTAATTCTGCACCAGTACAGATAACAATCTGGCTGGTAGGATTTCCTCTTCTTGGTAGAGATAAAAAGCAACTATTTTAGTAGGAGGAAGTACCCCCAAGAACCATGCCAAGCCCTCGACACCAGCCAGTGATGGCAACAGGAGGGGAGATGACATCTCACTGTTAAAGGACTGCAGCATCCAGATGTTCCAGCTAGAGCCCAGCTGCAACAAATACGCTTCCTAAGAAGCTTAGGATCAAACTAGACTGAAGGATTAGGAGGCCAGACTCCTCCTCATCAACGTAACAGTCAAACACGGAGTCCTAAAGGGATTGACCTAGTCTTGACCACAAAGAGAACGCTGGTAGCAGAACCAGGCACTGAAACCAAGTTTTCCCAGTTCACAAATAAAAGCTTTGATCAAAAAAGACAACTCCTGAACGACAGATGAATGCAAACTATTGCAATTGTATTCTAATCAGATGGGAAAACGTTAATCTATTCTAAATGCACTCAGGGGGTCTACGAGCTTTTGAAAACTTCCTGTGCTCCTTGCTTCCCTTCCTCATGCCCTTGGGTTTAAACTTTTTTTTTTTTGACTCTTACATTATTACATTAGTTATTGTACCCATCCTGACACTTACACATTAACTATTTGAGAAGCAGTCTTCCCAAAGTTCCCTGGAAAATTAGGAACTGTGTTTGCTTTTATTTCTTTATAACAACAAGGCTATGTTTCTTGTAGGGCCTACATGAGCCTGCTGAGGTCCCAGGGAGATTTTTTGTCTGTTTTTAAGGCAAGTGTTAAACCTTTCAGAATGGCCCTGGAGTATAATGAAAATCACATCTGATACTGTTTGGTTTTATTAAAAAGGAAAGAAAAAAAGGCCAGAAAGGTGCACTAACTAAAAATATGAGCCTTGGTTTAGGCTTTAATTAGATACCCTTTCCTTAACGGATTATGAAATGACATAATAAAAAAATGAAAATGTCAAAATTGGGTTTTAAACAGCATATATTAATTTATTTATTGCCAGGAAAGACAGCTAATTCACTTAGAATTATTTAGAATTTATTTAGAATTATTCACTCTTAGAATTATTTTGCCACCAATGCTGGCTGTATGGTTTTGCAGCACAGAGAGGACCCAATACCTGTAAGAGGTATATATATTCTGAATTAAACAGATAGGAAACGAGGGAGGGGAGATGGCGGCAGTGATACCAAGACATTTCAGATCTCTGTCAGAGCAAAACTACAAAGGGGCGACTGCTTTGTAAGTCACTTCTAAGCAGATGGAAAGCAAGCAAATGCTGAGCAGCACTCCGACCAATGCAGCACCAACCAGAGTCTGCTGAACTGAGAGATGCCCCAAGTTACAAGCAGGAAACTGGCTAAGAAGTTACAATTTTATGCTGGTGGAGTCAGCCTGCCTGAAAGCGAGGACAGGCTGGGGAGAGGCACCCTGGCAGGTAGCCTGAAAGTTCAAATCAGGAACTGCCGGAACAAAGAGCAGAGGTAGATGTGGAAGGACAGCAGGAAGGCAGGCTCAATGAGAGCTGCACTTAAAGGTTGGTTGATCTGACACTAAGGCCTGAATTCTACTACTCTGCAGCTCCTTTTTTATTTCTATTCCCCCATTTCCTGCCTCCAATCAAACATTTCCAAGAAGTTTATGTCCAAACTAATGCTGAGACTAGCATGGGAAAGCATTACCCCGGAATTGTTCTTGCCTTGATCATTTTGATTATCTCCCTCTGTTCTCATGACGTGATAACTGTATTTGCATACTAGTGCAATAGAAGAATACTAGCTGGCATTCCATTTGTTTCAGCACTTCATCACATCACCAGCTACACCTCCATCTCTTAACTTAGGCTCCCATTTAGCTTGTGATACTCCAAGTGTCAGAGGAACTCATGCCTTAAAATACGTAAACTTGATATTTAGCTAAATGGAAGACTGAAAAAAAATACCTATAAAATACCCCCTCCAAGAAAGTTGCAGGGACACTTCTGCAGAGCAGAGACAACTTTAAGCAGCCAGTGTGGGGTACGCTACATGCACTAGCTGTCAGTGCTGCTCTGCAGCAGTATGATGCAACTGCAGGTGTTAGATAAGCTGGGACCTGGCTCTAAGCTGTCGATGATATCTTCACAACATTCCTCTTAGTCAAGGAATTGCTGCTGCCTCCATTTTATAAGTAGCAGAACTGTGTACAAAGAGGCACTTGCCTCTTTGTTACGAAGAGGTAACTTGCCTCAGTCAGGTGGAAACCCGTGATTGTGGGGACACTGGACACAGGTCCTTCAAATGCTTGGATAGTGTCCATGCATTTGGGCCCCCCTTCCTACTGTGACATGGCCTCCGCTGCCTTTTAAACTTGCCATATCACCACTACTCCACTCTGCTCTTTCTCCAGATGAACAAAATGACTCTCAGATGTTTCTGTGTTAATGAAATAGTCTGGATATTGGGAAAAGCAGCAGGGAGAAGTCAACTCCCAGCTGGTGTTGGTAAGGAGTGGTAGGCACTGTGATGGTTGAGTCAGATTTGCTAAGGCACTTATGCGTCTAAATATAAACAAACTCCTGCCTACTACAAAAACCTGGCTTAAAAATATGACAAAAGATACAAAAAGTCAGAAGGGATTTCTAAAGTTCAAAAAAAGGAAGAAGTGACTTCTCCCTTACAGGAACCATTAAATCCATCGATATGTGACTGAAGAAGCTGCATGTATATGTGAAGGGAAGATAGTGGAGTCCAGTGGCAAAACAATAACCAAAAATAAGATTTTCTAGATGTCCCCCAATCAGTTACTCAGCTTCAACCACTTTTTTCTCTACTTTTAAGTCAAGAGAAACAGTAACTTCCATAAGTTTGCCAACTAATCTGGGCTGGAGATACTCTATATAAGGATAAGAGCAAGAGTTGTTCCAAGAACCAACAATGATCTAAAAGGCAGTTCTAACAGTAAGTTCTAACAGTAAGATTAAGAGGGCTGATAAATGCAAGAACAAAGAAGGAAACTTATCTTACCTCCGTAACTGTAAAAGGCATCTCGCTCTTTAGCATGAACCACTATCCCAACAACGTCCACCTGTCTTACTGGGCGCCTGTTATAAAAGAATATACCTAGAGACAAAACATTCTTGGTAAGCATAACTACTTTTTTTTCCCCCTTCAACAGCCTACCCTACATAGTCACATTTGTCAGTAAAAACAACATTTCTTACATATTTAATGCATCTTAGATTTAACTAATGCCTCCTCATGTGAAAAATCCCCTTGATGAGTGAGTTCTGGGAACACAAGAAGGAAGTATCAGCTCTATGTAGGAGACCAAAATCATGCTTTTGTAGTTTCAGAACTGTATTAACTGCTTGTTTTCTTGTACATTTGGATCTGCAAAACAGTTTGTTGCAGGCCTTAGGCTTTTTTTTAAAAAAAAAAAGAAAAAAAAACATTTTCGGCAGTCTTCAAAATAAATAATAGAACACAATGGAAGCAGTTTGAGGTTCTCACAGTGCAGCTGTTCCTGGTTAAGGCAGAGCCACCCAAAAGAAGGAAAACCAACAATTTTACACAATTCTGTCTTTCATTTCTAAAAGGACAGGAGCCACAGCAAGGGGCACGGGATGGGAGGGAGCGTAACAGCCCTCTTAGATTGCAGAATACAGTATGCAGTCACCATGGGCAGGGCAGTATCCTGAGCTTCAGTTTCTGAAATAACATGTTCTAAAAACATCCATTGAAAGCTATTTTTGTTCATCTACAAAGATGGCTTGGATATTCTTGGATAAGAATAACACACAAAATTACATTCAGGAAATGGGAAGGAATCAGAGCCCAGTGGACTTTAACTCACTGAGGTTGCCACATGCAGTAATCTCTTTCAAGAGTGTGACAAATGTCTTTAATGAATGCTGATGTAAGCAAATACTGAAGCTTCATAGTGCACCAGCAGGAGGATAACAGGACAATAAGCTCCAGATATATCCCGGGGTAATCTTTAGTCAGTGTGTTTTCTCCAGTTTTGGAACACTGCTGTTTTACTGAAATATAATGCCATCCGAGATGTTCAGTGAGTGTCTACTAAAAACTAGGTAACTCAAGGGACACAAAGGGAACATTTAGCTCTGTGGCAAATCTTACAAAGGGAAAGAGAAACACTGCAGCAAGGGAGTCACAAAATTGTTCTGCATTTAAAAAAAATAAAAACTGAAATCCAAAAATAACTTGTCCTACATAGCTGGCAGCCTTAAACGGGTCTGGAATTGGCTTTCTTTGCATAAGAGACAGAAACAGCAAAGTCTCAGATAAAGTCAAAGGTGATCAGTCAAGCAGGTCATAAACAAAAGCTTTGCTGGTAGAAGTCCACTGCCATGGTTTGAGGATGCATCTCTTGCTGTCATCTCAGCGCCGGTAACCTAACCATGCAGTCACTGGCCAGGCGTGGTACAGAGAATGTTTAGCAGGTTTGTCCACTTGTCTCATTGCATTTATCAGGACACAAATAAACACTACTACAGAAACTTTCAATGAAGATGCTCCCAGTATATATAAACATTAATTAAAGCTTACAAAATGTCTATAAAAGAAGGTCTGGGTCAGTTTCAGGGCAAATCTGTGAGGCAGACTCCAAGCTCTTCATGTGCAAACAAGCAACATGTTATTATGTTCATTTCGCAGTTAGTAATCTGAGTTTTGGCAAAGGACAGCAACCAGATAAAACTGGTTCTCTCCATCCCCATAGACTTGCACAGAACTCCACCCATACTCTCTGAGAAACTACCTGAATTCATTTAAAAGATGAAATTGTATTTACACTATCAATTAGAAGTTGTTGAACTTGATGACTTAAAAAGTCATCAAGTCGTCAAATGTAAAGCAGTTTTTCTCCTCCCAGATTATCTGTTCAAATTGTGTTCATATCAGTAGCAATAAAAACATACTAAACATTTCAAGCCATGTGTGAGTGCCTTCAATCAAGCTCTGATTAACTCAGTAAATAACACGGATATTAACACGCTGTTACCACAACAGGAAGCCACAGCAGTGGTTTAGGGGGCTATAGATACAGAGCTCACTAGAGCAACTTCTGGTCATATCTTTACCAGCACTGAGGTGTTTGCCAGTGCTTTAATTCTTATTACCTCCTTTTATGTTATTTGGAGCTTCTCGTGCTTGTTGATAAGCTGTCACAATGCAATGGTGCGTGCTATCTCTGAGAAAAGCTCATTTTCATGACGTGATTATGTGTTACAACCGAGTGTGACACCCACTCTCATTTCAAGGCCTCTAAGACAACACTGTTGCTGTTTATATCTGAGTGGTTTTCCAGCCTTCTTGTCACCATTTATAGCAGGAGAGTAATGGGACAGATTTAATGCTTTCCTCTGTGTTCTTTTAAGGGATTAGTCATTGTTGCATCAAATCCTAATGCTTAAAAATGGAAAGAAAAAAACTTATTAGGTCATTCAGTTCATTTCCTCAGGACCAATACAAGATTGTTCCGTACAGTAAATTCCTGGCAATTTGTACAGTCAGGATATAAATAATCCCAGTGAATGGGATCCCACCTTTTTCCTGGGGAGGCTGCTCCACCATTTAGCAGATACCATTCTAAGGATGTTTTTCCTGACATTCAGCCTGTGTTTCTTCCCATTCATCCTAGTTACAACTCTGTTTTGCACTTGTTCATTCTTAATTACCCTCACTTAGTGACTGATTTATAGTTAATCATAATTAGCTCCATCTGGCCTTTAACAAACCATTAAAAACAGAGAACACTGGTGGCAAACACCTACCTTCTTCCTTCCCCCAGAAGTGTTTTCATTGTGCTCTCATTTGTTGCCAATGAATGAGAAATGCTGAAAGATATCTCATTTGGTATGTACACAGTGCCAGGATGGTGAACAGAGTTCAGGATGTCTGTTCTATGAAATTCATTTTTTTCTTTAAAGTTTGGTTTCTAAAATGGAACAGGACGGCAAGCAAACTTAGCTGTGCAGAACGCCAGATGCACAGGAAGCGGAGAAAGCTTGCATGCACCAATTTTAAAGGCTGACATCTTGACATGACAGATACCACTTCCTTAGGGCCATCTTAGAAAAAAAAAAGCGTAACAACCAAACTGAAATAGTTCCTGAAGCACAGGACAACTCACTTAAGTAAAAGAAAGGGAAGGGAAGTGAGAAGGAAAACCGAAGTGAGGTGAACAAAAGAGCACAGGGTTATACTTTCTAGGGCTAGTCCTCTTTTGAAACATGATTTTTGATGTTCATAGTTTTAATTCTTCTGAGTATGTGTGTGTGTATGAATTGCTTTGTTTTTTGTTCAAAAACAATTAAAATGTCTTTAAGTAAAGCAGGAGCAGTCTTTATCAGATGCATTTGCTGTACCAACACTTCAGTAAGACTGCAGACTTTAAAAATCTTCTAGATAGTGCTCATTCTAGCACAAATATCAAAAATAGACTGTAGTCCCATGCTTGCAATGGCTTTAAGAAAAAAGTCTCCCATCATGTTAAATAACGTCATGTTAAATAATGTAATGTTAAACAATGGCATCCTAATCGGTATTATGTAATAATAACAAAAAAAAAAGGTATAAAATCCTCAACTGTTGTGGAGACAGTGGCAAGGTATAACATATGGCAGAAAGGACCAGCATTTTTAGGACAAACTTTCAGAGTATACCACACAGCAGAAGCAAACATTACCTTCACGTAATACAGGTTGTCTGTATATACATGCATGTACGTATACGTATACACACGCACACATGTATATATATACACAAGAAAAGCCTTCAGAACTAACACATTTTACTCTTCCACCTGTAATCCTTTGAACACAGTACACAACCTGTTCTTAGAACTGTGACAGGTACTACTGCCTCTTAGCATCGGGGCATCGAAAAAACACCTGCACTAGCATTCATGAAGCATTCTTAAATCCCTGGACAAGAAGCACAATGCAAATCAATAATAATTCTACATGCATCATGACCAGCACATGTAAATACATACCTGGCACTTGTTTAGATTCTCTCATTTCTTTTATGTCTTTAATATAGAGTCTTGCAAATGCAGAAAACACAGGATCCAACCCCCAGAACAGAGAAGGCGTCTCTTCTTCATACTTCTTGGACTCAGACTGCATTCAAAACCTGTGAACACAGGAAAAACTGTAGTTATTGTCCACACAGGTGAGGAGAGGCTGTTCTCCTATGCCCCAGCCGAATGAAAAAATAGCTTGTGATTTTACAAACAGCAACACAACAGAGCTGATAAAGAGTCACAAGAACTTGTCTAATACAATGTTACCTTTGCATCACCAGCAGTAAATTGTCAGTATTGGTATTTTGAATATTTCTTAAGTATTGAAGCTCAACAGTAACATCATTCTACCAAGCTCCTTAAAATGAAATAAAATTTCAGGGATTTCTCATCTGTGGACACAGAAAACCAAATACAAAATACCATACTTCTTTAAGAGTGGGATAATAATTAGTTACTTTCTGTATACTTGATTTTTCTCCCCGTAATTCTCTTTCCCTTCCCTAAGACATTTTCCTCATTGTTCATCCTGTGCTTTACTATGGGAAGGAAGGGATTTTTTTTCTTTCTTTCTTTTAATAAAACAAAAGCAACCAGCCCTTCTTTATTTTGGACGTGCAGTCTCCAATAATTTCATAATGGTTCCTTTCCCCTTTTACCTCTTCAGTTTTGCCTCCTTCATGCCTATCTTCTGTCATTACCAGAGCTAATTCTCAGTTTATCACAGTTGGTTTCAGAAAAAAGTAGCTCTCAATTCAAGAAGGTTTGTCTTGAACACTTCGTGTAGAGATTTTGAGGATGGATACACTTTTTATTAGTTTCTCCTGCATGCGTAACTAAATTGCTCCTGTAAAGCTTTCCACATTACCACTGCATGGACATCAGCCACTCACAGGTGTGGAGCAAAGGTGGTAAGTGGACAGCTTTTGAAAATTGTGTATTATAACTGAGAGTTGGAAGCTCAAGTCTTCTAAGAGGGAAGAACTCCCTGCTACAGGTTGCCAGTGATCTCTGTACTCTGCAAGAGACACTTATAGCTACTGATAGAGAGCCAATATGCCACAAATATCAGGGTAGCATCTTGCTGCTTTGAGAAACAACACAGCTTGGATTCTGCTTCATTTCTGTTTTCACACTTAAGGTTTAATTTGTGGCAGAAAAACAGTGTAGCACAATATGCTAGAGTGTTGCTGACATCTCCTCTATAAGGTGAAAAGAACTGCAGATGATAATTATACTTATTTCCAAAATAAATGCTTTTCAAAAAAAAAAAACAAACAGTGATACTTGTTTTATGAGATGCTGAAAGTACTTGATTCAGTCAGCTCCACCATGACTTCACCTTGAAGTAATAACCTGAGTATTTTTGTTTACACTTGGATTTTTGTCTCTCTCCCACCTACAAGCAGGTTTTCCCAGCCTACCCCTTTTGCACATGCAATGCCTACTCAAAAACTTCTTACCATCCCTTTTTTCACTCAAATCTCCACAGGAAACACACTTTTTCTGCTGCTGAATTGCAGGCACTGCGCAGTAGAAATCGCTAAGCTAAGCTGTTAACCACATGAACTTAATAATGCAAGGTTGCTGTTCCTCCATATGGCAGTTCTCCAGTAGCTTGCTTTATAGCCTATATCAAATTTAGACCACAAACCTTCCCAAGCAAACACATGGTTTGAACCTGCATTTTACTTAGCACATTCATTTTCATGACAAAATTAGTCTTCCCAGTGCCTCTCTGTTTGCTGCAGTCTCACGTACCCTGGTGCCTGCATTGTCCCTGCATTACTGTAAATAGAAATATGAAAAAAACAATTAGCCCAACAAAAGGTTATGGCACATACGAAGAGTTCACACATCAAACAATAAACATACATCCTACGGTCAGGCAGGGTTAGCGCATGGTAAGTTGGAACACAGAGAAGCACTCCTGCTCAGTGTCCTGCTCTCAAACAGGCACTTTCAGGGGACCGTTTTGTCATTCATGGGCTACAGCCCCCCAGCTATTCACTTTCAGTGGCTCTTCTCCCAGACAAGAAATGTGGACACAGTCACAGTCTTGTTGCCTGTCATTATCTTGCATACAAAGCAATATTCCTTTCTGCACCGTGTCCCCCCGTGTATTCTGCAGGATTATTGCGAACTGTCATAGCTCAGCATTAGCCTGTTCTCCTAGGCAGGTAGCAGACCTCAAAAACAAGCTAAAAAAAAGCGAATCAGGTAAAAAGCCTAACTTTGTGTTTCACATGAACAGTCACTCAATGGAGCAAAACGCAGAAGACACCCCCACACGTGCACAGCTGAGTGGAAAAATTGATGAAGCAGCACCACTAGAGATTAAAAATACCTGCAATTTATTATTTCACTATGCAATTAACATCTGGGCATTTTAAACACGGTAATAGTCCGAGCACTAGCGAGAAGGCTGAACATTTCTGCCTTACAGGAAACGAAGCATCTTTTACTGCTTCTCTGTCCTGAAGAAAGAAGGAGTTGTGCAGCAAAAGCTCTTTCTATCTCAGAACTACTGGGAATTAAATCTCAAATTCCGTAGTTTTCCTCTACCTCACAAGCCTTGTTATAGCTCTTCACCATAGAAATGCACACCCTTCACATACAGTACCTCTCTGCTCGGTTGATGTGTGCTGCAGGCATCCAAAGTTCTGTCTTGCAGATCTGGGGATTCCTTGATAAAAAGCAAATCCCCTCCCCAGCACAATGAAGGCATGACAAGTTTTTCCCAAGTCCACAGAACGAATCCTCTGAAACCACAAGTTACACAACCCAGAAACTGCACACTAGCCACTAACTTGTTTTCCATGATGGCCAACAGGCTCTGCTTCTGCAGAGCCGTTTTCTCTTACGCCTTCATGGTCCCGTCAGCCCTCCCAAGCACTGCCACCACCCAAAGCCAAGCCCATTTTCTTTCTTCCTTCCCAAGTGGTACGCTCCGTAGCCGCATGTTAACAGTTACCTATTCAAAACCAAAGGCTTGTGGCCCTCTGGGAGGCAGAGACATCTCCTGTCCCCTGTACCGCTTCTCTCCACACACTCGTTACAAGTCCATTCTTCTGCCAGGGTGGAAACTTTCTGATAATTCTGTGTTGAGCTGTGCCCTTACAGCCCGCTCATGGCATTGACAGCTGTTGTCTTTTTGCTCCTGTATCAGGAGATGTTAAGTAACCCCTTTCCATGGATGTTTTTCAGTTAGTTTACAAGCTTGATGCACACAGACTGGTAGCATTAGAAAACAGAATTCCTACAAGGCTGATAAAAATGCTTCTAATCAATTCCTCTTCAGCTATGTAACAGTGTCTCCCCATAACTTCCAGTCAAATTGGCACAGGAAGCCTCTCCGTCCCAGGGGTTAATTAATCACGGAGTCATCCTGCCAGAAGCAGGGCTGTCCATTATGCTGGCAGTGCTTTCTGCTCCTCACTGGTACTTGGTGATACGCTATCAGCCCGGCAGATAACAGCTACCCCGCACAGTCACGAACCAAGGGGCAAGTAGCAGGCACTGTGGTGATGCACGGCGCTGGCATCATTAACAACAGATAGCCAACAGTAAACAATTCCAAACAGATACTGCGCGTGCAAGTGGTTGAGAACTGAAGCGGCTTTTGCTGAACCATGTGATGAGGTTTAGCAGCACAAACAGTGGAGTCCTAGTAAAATGTTATCTCTTTCTGCGTTTTGTTTTGAAAGCAAGTAAGGACTTCCCAACTGTAGCAGTGCAAGGAACTCAGTCCTGCGAGGTGATGAAAGGCAGAAGAGGCATCAGGTCCACATGTCTAATAGCTATGAAATATCCTTTTTTGCCTCTCTGTAAAATATATCTGAAGGCAACAAAGACACAGCAAACAAACATACAACAACAACATAACAGGAATTAAATTTTATTATTCAACCACTTCTCTGGGAAACAGTTCTGTTCCAAAGGTAAAAATGTAAAGTTTATATGGGAGCTTTTTAAGTACAAAAAAATAAAAACACCCCAATTTGAGACTATTCTAGACACTATTCTATTCAAACAAAGCCATTTCCTTGACCTTCTGCTACCAATGTTAGCTTTTCTGACCTTAGTGAGAACTGAAACAAGTCCATAATCCTCAGACCTCTCTTGTGAGCTCAGCAAGGTACTATCCTACCAGGAGAAGAGAAACCAAAGACAGTTGGCAGCCTTCTCAACAGATGCCACATCCCAAAACCAAACCCATTTTCTACCTTCCTTCCCATGTGGCCCACGTGGGAGGATGGCCCAGGCTTGTTCACATAGCTCCCAATTAAACCACACAAAAGATTTGTTCAACAGAAGCAGCTCCGGACAATAAATATCACAGCTCCTAATCCTGTGTTCACCTTTTTCAAAAATGGTAAGAGATTAAGAACTGGTCTTCTTCCAATCCCAGTGAAATGGGAACCACAAGGAGAAGAACCTTTGTTCTTGTTTCTCATGGAGCCTTTTCTCCGGATGTGATTTACAGCCAGAGCTCTTGGAGAAGATTTCCTTAATTTGAGATGACTAAGATGATTGTTTGGAGCCAAATGAAGCCACACAAAAAGTAGTTTGCTAGAGGTTGTCTGCAGCTGGTCGGCAACTACCAGCAGAGCACTGTAAAGACTCTCTCAAGCTAGCTTTGAGCCAGAAGCAGAGGATATTTACCCACCAACACACGTGGTATAAACATCCTGCCAGGCATTTGCTCCTCTCCAAAGCCTGCACACTGTACCAGCACCAACCATGCACAGAGGAAGCAGCTCCTAAACTGCTGCAGCTGGCAACCCAGTGCGTTAAAGCAACTTGCAGCCACCCTTGGTTTACTTGAACGAACCAGGCTATAAACTGTGGCTGGCAAAGAATTGCTTTACGGGTCAGCCATCCCCACCACAGAGAAAGCAACTCGTGGAAAGTGGGGCAGAGTAAACAGCTGGGTTTGGTAACCACCCCAGTCATCTGAACTGAACTCATCTGTGGTTGAGTCAACACCCTACACGACAAAGGAGCATTATTCAATTCTTCATGAGCAGCAGAGGCAATTCCAGCATGATACGGTTAAAAATGGGTTTAATTAGCCAAAGCCACATACAACATTTTAAGTTAAAAGCAAGCAAACAAACCCAACATTTTATTATTCGGGTAGATCTAAGCGAGCTGGAAAGTAAAGCCTTTGGTTACAGACAACATGGAATAAAGATTCTAAATATGAAGTTCATCCGTAGACTTTTTTTAAAACTATGTAATTAAAAGAACATTTTCAACAGTAGTAATGAGAAAAAAAAAAGCCACTGAGATCAGAATACATCACTCAGAGAAAGTTGGCTAAGCACTTTCAGTCTTTCCTAATAATCTGCCATCCACTGCTCGCGTGAACTCCCATTACTGGATGGTGCAACAAAGGTCGGTAGGGAATACATCCTGTATGTCTTGTGCACAAGGAAAGTGTAGTTTCAACTTTTAAAAACTATTTTTGAAGCAAACTTGACAGCTCCTGAATTTCAAGATGTTTAGCAGTTCCTGAAGTTTTTTGTGCAAGTGTTACCAACTGCAACCTCCTGAGATAACTCATGTACCAAAAGTGAACAAATCACAGAATTTCTGTTCAAGACACTGCTCAAAACTTTAAACATCTGTCTTTTAATTACATGAGATGATATTACAGCACACTTCCCTGCCAAGGGAAGATGGTGCAAGACAAAAGACCCATCACCATGAACCTTGGCCAATAAGTAACATAGAAAGGTATTGCCCACGATGCTTAGGTAGGAGAAAAAATGCCTTATTTTGTCAAACTGACATAGTTACTGCACTGAATAGCCTTCCAGGGCAGTTCATGTTTTCTGACGTAAACTGTCATGTATTTTTATCTCTGTTTTTCATTTCCAGAAGGATTTTGAAACCCTTCTGGACAGACAGGTGTTTCTGCAAAAGACCAGATAGGTTGGTTTCTCCAACATCAGTCTCAAAAAGGGCAGAACTTACAATCCTAAAGCATCTTCTTTGGCATTGCAAATTGTTTTACACACAAGTTAAACCTGATGACAAGGTTTCAGCACCCAATTTTCCAAAAGCATGATTCTGGACAACCAAAAAGGAAGTGTGCAATAAAAAAAAAAAAAGTAGAGGCAGCTCCTTCAGATCCTCATCCCATGTGTTAGTCACAAGACGTTTTCATATGTATCAAGAAACCAGCAAACCCCTCAGCAGACAAACATACTGGCTCTGTAACAGACAAACATACTGGCTCTGTGTGTTTATTTGTCACAGCTGTAATCTTAACACAAATAAAGCAGTGGTAATCACTGCTGATAGTCATAAAGCTTCACTTGCTATTTGTATTTTAAAGCCATTAGATAATCATCTGAAGTACCCTCTTCAACTAATTCTCCTAACCTGTCTGGAGTGAGGGCAAGAGGAAGTCTATGAAGGTGATTAATTCCCTCTAGAAGCTCTTAATCTCCCACGGCGCTGTGAGAATGAGCTGAGCTGCTGAAAAGACATTCTTTCACTGGGAAAGACAGTTCCCAGTTGTTAGTGTAAAGTAAAAACAAACAATAACTTTTTTTTTCCCTTAATAAATAATAAGTTTGCTGGTTGGAAAAACAGCAGGATGGAAGCTTTGAGAGAAAAGGGCTCCAAGCAGTCTCTTGGCAAATGAACGTTTTGGGGACAGATACATGTATTTTACTGATCCACTCCAAAGGGATGTTCAGGTTAACTAACAAAGCAAAGGGAATAAAACGTAACTCATCACATTTTAATGCAACACAGTCAGCTTTCCTGCTTTGGTACAGCAGTGTAAAATAGATTTAGTGCTACTTCTTGAAGGAATATTTTCAAATTCCAGAAATTCGTGTAGAAGTGGCAAACAGAGTTAAATAGCTTCCTAAAGCTGTTAGGCCTGTATTCTCCATGGCAAGGTTAATTCAAGTTCTAGAAGCAAGTTTTCCTGACTATTTTTTGCCCCTTTAAATGAGTTTATGCATCTGGTGTAAATTAAAACAGCCTCTGGATTACGATCAGAATTTACATGAACATTCATAGCACAACAGAGCATTCCACTATAACCAGAGACCTAGAAATGATTAACCTCGTGTTTGGCTGAGGTGCACAGATGTGTTAAAAAGTTTTCAAAATACTCACAGAGCACACCAAAGCATTAGATTATGACAGACCCGTTTAAAAATCTGAATTCAATTAAAGTTTTTCTTTGCCGTACAAGTAAATCTTTTAACTATATCAGAGCAAACCCATGCAAACTGAGGCTGTGTTTGAAATGTGGTCTCCAACTAACACTGTTGTTGCCATATGCAAAATAATTCAAGGCAGAATAACTTTGAATACTCAGACACAAGCAGGATCATCACACTGTCTGTGAGAATAGTCTGTGGGAATAAATAGAGGCTGAGATTACATCTGGAGCTCTTTTGGAAAACTGTTACAATGGTTAGAAGGATAATAAAATTAAATTGATGCCGACTTTCATTTCTAGTCCAGCTATAGTTTTGTTTTTTCTCCATTTGTATGCAATTCCACAGAATTATTTGTTTTCCCCTCCAAATACAAACTCGTAATGCTTCCTGGTCTGAAGGAACTTCTTGTAGAAAGATGTTTAGATGCTACTAAAGATAACCACATGCAAACTGAAAGGCAGCATGGAAAAAAAAAGAAGCATGGAGACTGTATTTATTATTACAGCATTTTGTTTCTTACTGGGAGAATTTCAAACTATCAACACACTTAAAAACAAAGTTTGGTTATATTTTTCTAATGCTCCTTGTAGAGGTTATTTGTCCTCTCGGCCATTGTCTAGAAAAAGTATCCAGAGTTGTTTTCAGCATCAAAGATGCTGCAATTCCCAGTCATCAAGCCTCTGAATTTCTTTTGCAACTGTGCCACCTTTCTGAGCACTAGAACTTCTATACCTGAAGCACAGGATTTCTGAGTCACAACAGAAATACAAAAAGTTTTATTAGGTAAAGAAAATCGGTTTGATCTTCTCATATTCTTTGGATGCTCACACTAGTGAGACACAGATAGAAATGCCAAAGGTGTGCAGATATTTCCTGATTCCCTAAGACAAATTGTTCTGCGCCATCTCTTACACTCTGTTCTATGAACTCTGAATGATTTGAAGAGTAGTTTATTCTCAGCTAAGAAATCTGGCTCATCATCCCTTACCTTCAGCTACTAAATTCTGCTCGGAGCTGTTAAAAATCCAGAGACTTTGTCCTCTATCAAATTTTGGGTTAGCAATTTTTGCAATTCTCAAAGGATGTTCTGAAATAATGAGTATTTTACAGGTCCTCCCTCTGCGCTTTTTCTATATCTCATCACTGAGAGCTGACACAGGACACCAGTCCCGTACAGAACAAACCAAAAACTGCACAGGAACTCCTTGCCTGCAGTCTGAATGTCTTCTTAATAGCTTACCTCCCTATAGGGCAAAGAAGGCTAAACTGCTTTGCTAGAAACAATTTTTGCCTACCTTCAATAAAAACTTTTCCTGAATCCAGTAGGAAGTCACCAAATGGACAGAACCCAACCAAGAATCTCGAAAGAAAATACCTGGCTGCATAGGGTGGCTGCAGCTCCTTCTATTCCTTGCATGAACCACTGTCACTGCTACCCTATGATAAAGTCGTTACTATTTCTGACTTCACGGTATGTGGGAAAAAAAAAGACAGACAAAACATCCTTTTATAAACAGATTAAAGTATTTCCTTAATTGTGTTTCAATAGATGCCACACCCTACCTCAGGCTTCTGAGAGTTAGTTGCTCCTGTATACTGCATCCAGAACACTATATTTTAGCTCAGCCAGAAGCTCCAGGGATTCCGTTGGTAATTTTATGGGTATCTGCTACCGAAAATTCAGTTCAAATTATGTAACTGACTTTTTTGGGTTTAATTCATAAATATCTCATGGTGTACTATACAATGTAATTCTGTGGATGTGAGATTAAAGGTCTATTCTGCCAAAAAAAAAAAAGAGAGAGAATTTTGGGGATATGGGGGAACTCGAGATACAAGGCGAATCCCGTCACAATGCTCTGTTTTCTCAGAGCATCCAAAGTTTGTGTATGCTATTGTCGAACACACAATAGCTGTTGTTTGCCTGAACAATCTCCACAAGACAGCAGCAGTGTGTGCAGCTGTAACACCAGCAGTGTGTGCAGCTGTAACACCAAGAAGCGATCCTACAGAAAACCAAATCATATTGTACAACTTGCAGTGTTTTTTTGACTCACAAAACAGAATTACACTAGAGTTTATAAAAATCTACATAAAATAGCCGAACATAACACCTGCATAAACTATGCTAAAGATGGATGCAATGTAAAAATGACCTTTTCAATAAAAAACCCACACTTTTCTCACTAACAGTTTACATTTTAAAGTCTAGCTTTGCACTAATGAACAGTCGGTATCTCACATTTAAATGTTATTTGCTCTTTTTGATAATAGATATGTTTCTAATACTGGAACATAATGGAATTATATATATATGTATAATAAATATATTTAATGGAATATAATGGAATTATATTAATTGAATTATATTCCATTAATGGAATTAAGTTCCATTAATGGAATACTGGGATGCTACTAAACAATCAGTGGCCTTCTGTCCTACCCTTTTGACAGATTGTCCTTTTTTTTTTCCTTCCAAAATATTCCCTACTTTTCAGTAAGGTATGCTTTTATAGTACGTGTAGAAGGCATAATAGTGACCCTGCTTATGATTACTGCACAACCAGGAGTGGGTTGCTGGCCATAATAATAATTAAAAACCAAACCAAACAAACAAACAACTTATTTCCATATTGCAGAACAAGTTATTCAGTCCTAAGATTCCAGAGCTGATCAGGATCACCGCAGAACATAATGTCCAGTCTGGAAAAAAGTTCCTGGGAAACAGAGGATGAAATTTGGGATTTGCAGAAAGAAAAGCAGTAACACATGTGGGTTTTTTATTCCGATATTTTGTGCCAGTATTGACTGAGATGCAAAGCTATCTTTATCCCTTAATAAATTTCTAATCCTAGCTGCTATGTGAACTAATGCAAATTTGAAAGCCACGAACAAAAAGAACAAATCAGCTCGTGACTCCTATGCAAGAGGAAAAGGTCTAATTACCATCTGGAGGAAAGACAAACATGGTGAAGCATTTGTAATGCATGCTTTCATGTGACTTAACTAAAGCTTCTAATATCCATCAGATGGAGGGGGCTCTACAAGTTTTAAATACTTTGCCTTGTGTTCATGTACAGTTTTGATCAAATAAATGTCGCTTTAAGTATAATCTCCAGTGAATAAAATGCTCAGAAAGAAGACACCGATATTGCTAAGGCTAGCAGTATTTTGATTTTATATTATTTTAAAAGAAATCTATACTTTACGTAGACTTATTCATGTGTGGTTCTGTGACATTATTATAGTCATCAACACATGGAGTAAAAGAATTTAGAATAGCTACTGTGCTAAAAAAATACAGCTATTCACAATGCAACAAAAAGTTTTAATACTAACCCAAAACTCATTTTATAAGAATTTTCAAATTAAATGTAAACTGAGAAGTGTTCAACCTTCTTCTTCAAAATTTTGTCTTGAAAGAGGACTTGAAGTTTCTAACTACATTAGTCAATTAATCAATAAAAACAATCAGCTACAAAATTTTAAAGCAGTTGACATTTCCCATTGAATCTGAGGCATAGTTTTGCTTGTCATCCAAGTAAGTGTAAAAGCACGACTTACCCCTCCAATTATATATGCAAGCCTGACTATGTTTCAGTGTATCAGTCTTCAAGACGGTTTTGAAGCAGACCAGCTGGAAACAATAAGATAAATATTTCTTTTTTTTGGCAAGAACTTCAATTAAGTTAACACATTAAAGCTTGAATACTTTTGATCTGATGCGCCATGAAATATTCTTGTAATATTTACTGAAATATCTGATTCTTATTCAAGATTTCTAGACTTATATTACTGTTTATCTAACATTTGATTTCAAGTAAAGTCTGTTATTCCCTAAAACACCATTACTTGGGAACATTCATATTTGCTCTGTCATCAGTCCAGAGGTGTTGCCTGCTATCAGAAGATCAGGCGGCTTCCTGGGAGCGTTACCTCCACAGGTCGGAAGTAGAAACCCCATCACGCATTTCTAGAACAACTCACCTTACACAACTAAGCACCGGGTAATAAATATAAGCATCTCAAGTGGGCGCATAACCCTCTGAATTTACTTTCCTCCACCAACTACTGAAAAAGCTAGGCCAATTTAGACTAAACACAGATTTGTCAAAGATCTTACTCCTAACATTTTAACACTTGATCTTTTTGTTACAAGCATCAAGTAATACCGAGATTCGCTGACGTTTCCAAATGCCATGTGTTTTCTATGGCAATTCTTAGATTTCCCATGGATGCATCCTAGTGCGTATTTCCTATAGAAGTGCATCAAAACCAAGAAGCCATGGAATGCCTCATTTCCAGGTTACTGACAGGAGCCTGAGGATTGATTGTGGCTCTAATCATGTGGGCAAACTCTTAAGACTTTCTCGTTCAGTGTCTAACCTCTGCTATTATATACATTTTTCCTATTGTACTAAACTTGACTGAAATATTGCTGTTACTCAAATCAGAAAAGTTCATAAAATGCTGAGTCCAAAACCAAGTCTCTCCCCTTTCTGTTCCTTTATGAAGAAGGCTGATTTTCAGATGCAGAACAGAAATACCCATCTCTAAGCTACAGATCTGTCCGTCCTTGTAGTAGAAGGGCCTAAGGAGCACTGCATATGATGCAGTCACCACTTTCAGTGCTTCCAACAAATGGGTACTGTGACTTGATGCTCGGAGGAAAATGCACAGCCATTTAGACTACCCTCTTAACACCCTAAAGGAATAAAAGATTTTTTTCAGTACTTATCTACCATCGATTAGGGCATTAGGATAGAGGAGTCGGGTACGGAAGGAAAGGAAAATGTCTGCTGAAATGGGAGAAAAGAGAAAAAGGTCAGGTATGGGAGAGTCACCAAAACTCTCTCCTAAGCATAAAGTTAGTAAAATTATGGTGGTACAAGGGAAAGTATCTGAATTTCATCCCACAGAATCCAGAACTCCAAGGAAAAAGGTGTCAGATTCAGCAGGAAACACAGCAGACTTTGGGAATGACTAGAGATTCAGAGCAGAGTTTACAACTGAAACAAGATTCCTACATAAGAGACATTAACTCCAGGGACAGAAAAAAGCAGAAAAAAAGTCTATGGAAAAAACGACCTCCATACAACTGAAAAACATCAACAAAAATACCACATGCATTGAGTAAAGAAAACAATAGCGAGTGTTGAGTGCCAATGGTGACAGACAGATCAAGGCATACGAAACAAGAAGCACGTCTCAGATTTAGCCACCAACAAGTCACCCATGACCTTATAGCAGTTCAATGAACTCAAACATCAGAAAGAAGATTGGAGGAGATCAGTGAAAGCGTGGGTGGACAGAAAGTCAAGACAATATAAAAATATACCATTAATTATTTTTGAAAGAACTGAGGACAGGATGTAGGACTGCAGTTCAGGGCAATTTACGTAGTGAAGTACACATTTCTAATTAAATTTCTGAAGCGTGCGTTTACTTTGAATGAAGAGAAGCTGAAGAAAAGCAGTTTAAATGAAATGGAGGTAGAACTTAAAAGGGGCGAGCAGGTAGGAACAGAAACAAGTGTAAGCTATTAAGTCAATTGGAAAGGATGGTGGCAGCAGCAGAAAGTAGGGAGGAGACTTCTCAATCTTTAAGAGAAGAAAAGTATTGCAGTAAAGAGTCACAGCTATTTCCAAGCTGGTTTATTCAACCCACAGCTAAGATAGTTCTTCACCATCAGCCTACTCAGGCATTTTAAGGAAGCACTGAATTTTCAAAACGCATTGCATTAAATTCCTAAAGACAACACTTTTATATACTTATAATCCACTTTTATCTTTTTATCCCTATCATCTGAAAACACAGTTGCTAAAAACTCCTGCTACCAGGAGAAAAGAAGGAAAAACAAAAATACCAACAGGCTTCATACAGCCTCCTCCATACCAGGAAGTCCATGCAAAGTGGGAATAATTTGCTACTAGCACTTAGCCTTCACCTGAAAGAGTTCATTTTTAGGATTGAATGGCAAGCTGTAACTCCATAGGAGAAGAATAAGAGAAAAATAGAAAACTGTGACTTATTCTCATTTTCTGATACTATCTTTAGACCTCAAATAATTGTTAAAAAGTAAGAAAAAAAATTAAATAAAACTTTATCACCAGCTTAAGTGCTCATTTGTTGTGCCAACCTTTCCTCTTAGATTTTCAACCTTGTATGAATTAAAAGCTCCCTGGTACGTAGACTATCTTTAAAAAAGTCTAACACAATACATCTGCAGTACCTAGCAACATTCAGTCAGTGTTAGGACGACGCTACTGTCCTTGTTCTGCTCCAAGTGAATTTGGCTTATCACTCACATGTTAAAAGCAAACCAATATGTTATGTAGATGCTGTATGTGAACTGCTTGCACTCTTCATCAGTAGAGCTGAGAAAGAACATGGCCCTGGTATCATAGTTGCCAAAGTGCCATCACTCTTAAGGGAGCAAACTCAATTACATTTATTCACTTGTAGCTCAAGAACTTTTTTCACTTTTGCATTTATTCCCAGTTACTGTTACACACTCTGACATACACGCACACACCCCCTGCTGCCCTGTCACATTAACCCCGAGGCTAAAGAAAAGCTGATCCTGCCTAGATACAAGGATTTCATGCTAAGGCTTTTGGATTCCCTTTTTTTTTTTTTTTTTCATCCTGTCCTCATCAATTAGTTCAAACAACCAGATGCAAATTAGCCCCTAAGCACTTTTAAAATCCAAGTTAAAATCAAAATACTTACTTTCTTATTGTATTTAATCCCAAACTATGTACATGAAATTTCTAAATGAAGTTAATAGGTGCAGCCAGTCAGATCATAAAGGTGAAAGGAAAACATCTCATCTAGATTGCAGCTGTTTCTTGGCATTAGCTTTATACACGTAAATGATCTGGGCTTTAACACCCTCGTCAATGGTTTCGCATTATGCATCCCAGCTGTCAGTACCAAGGAACCACAAAGCCCCAGACCATTTTTGAACAATGCTGATTGCTACAACAAATCAGGATTCCTATTAGGATAGCAAAACTATTTGGGAGGCTCCCTATTGGTAGAGTAGGCCTACCCTTGAAACATTTTGTACAGGTTAAAGAAATTAACTTATGACAACGTTGTTACTTTACTCATAAGATTTTCCTGACAGGGTTCCATCTTCTTGTTCTGTGGGGGCAGTACCTAGCACAGTGTGTTCCTGTACACTATAAATACTATTAGCAGTAGCAATTACTTAACATACAACACCAATATATCCTTAAGAGGCTTCTGCCCCAGCACACCTCACCCACCAAGATCATTGTTATGACATGATGGAAAATTGAGTTCCAGACTACTGCTATGTCCTTATTTCCCTCTGCACCCGTTTGAACCTTTATTACTACAAACACCTGTACTACTCCTTTGCTGAAATCCTCTTCTTGACCTGGTCTAGCACTTTCTATTCCTTAAAATCATGCTTCTTTCAAGCAGGCTGCCTCGGCTACCATGATCCCCACAACCAGTCTATCTCAACCTCTCATTGGCGTTACTGAGTTTACACATAAACTGCCCTCATTAGATAGCAAACTACTGTCATGCTAATAAAATGGTCTGAGGAATGATGCGCACTGGAGGCCTGATCTTTAGAAGTTTGTAATGAATGGTTTAAATTAATGGTAACTGCAGGCACTCAGGTTCATAAGAGGATATGGTGTTACATTATTATTCTCACAGGGCGTTTGTCTCATCGCCAGATCTCCTAAGTCTCAAATCACTGCCTTAACTGCAGGATCAGCTTGCCGCCTCCTGTCAGAGCCTAAAGTTTGCCTCCAAGATGTCTGCTAATTGCATCTTACCCAGGAGACGGGAACACCTCCCGCTATCGTGTGAAGGAACGCCACACATTCTGCAGCATACTGACAACTTGGCCATTAAAATGCAATCATTTTTCGGGCTGATGAAGAAATCACTTTTGGGATGAGAAGGTTGTTGGGGACAGCAAATCAAGTGTGTCCTGCTGATCAAACCTTGTGGGACAGCACGTAACACTATGCCATGCCGCGACTGCTGTGGCAGATGAGGAGCAGGTGGAGAAGCAGTGCTGGCAAAAGTGAGTGTCCCCAGAATGCGAGTGTCCCCAAAGAGTGGGTGTCCCCCCAAAAGCAAGTGTCCCCCAAAAGCAGGTCTCCTTGGGCAGCCTTTTTCTGCCTCAAGGAACCTCTACGAAGCCCGAGGCCTGCGTAAAGGTTGGACGTGGTGCTTGGGGACACGCTTTAGTGGGGATGTTGGCGGTAGGGTGATGGTTAGACAAGATGATATTGGAGGTCTCTTCCTACTTCAATGAATTTAGGGGGGCCCTTGGCCTGTAAGGGGCAGCTAAGAAAAAACATCAGGGGGCAGGAGAGGGAAGCACCCCCTCAGCTGACACGAGCACCCCGCCGCGCCGCCAGCCGCGCCCTGAGGTGAGGTGGAAGGGGGTAAGGGGGGGGCCGGGGTGCGCCCTCCTCCATTTTGGACCCAGACACCAACTTACCCGCCGGAGGCCTTGGCGCGCTCCTATTGGCCCTCTCCGCGTCACGTGGGCGGGGGGGTTTGAAACCCGCCTTTGCCAGAGAGCAGTCACTTGGAGGAGAAGGAGGGAGGGGGGCGGCGGTGTGGCGTCTGCGCATGCGTTGGTGGAGGGGGGTGCGCGCGCACGCGCCGGCGGCCACGGCGGTCGGGGCGCGAGGCGGTTCCGGGAGCGGGCGGGGCGGGGAGGGGAGGGGGGGGAGCGAGCACGGGGCGCGCGCACGCGTCGGCGGCGGGAGGGGAGGAGGGAGGGGGCAGGAGGGGGGGCGGTACCGGGAGGGGGGGCGGTACCGGGAGGGGGGGCGGTACCGGGAGGGGGGGTGGCGCCGGGGCCGCCCCGCCCCGCAGGAAACGGAGCCGCCCGGCCCCGCTCGGCGCCAGGGCGGGGAGCGGAGCGGAGCGGAGCCCGGCAGCAGAGCGTCGCCGTCCCTCGTTCCTTCAGCGGGAGCAGCCTCGCCCCGTGCCGCCCGGGCAACTTGTTGCCGCCGCCATGGCCCCCCGCCCCGCCGCCGGCCCCTAGGCGGGGAGCGCGCAGCCCCTCAGGGGGTCTCTCGGCCGTTTCCTTCCCCTCAGCGGGCCCCGTGAGGGGGGTGTGAGAGGGGGGGGAGCCGCGATGTCCTTCTTTAACTTTCGCAAGATCTTCAAGCTGGGCGGCGAGAAGAAGAAGAAGCAGTACGAGCACGTCAAGAGGGACCTGAACCCCGAGGAGCTGTGGGAGATCATCGGCGAGCTGGGCGACGGCGCCTTCGGCAAGGTGTTCAAGGTACGGCCGCCATCCCGCCGGGGCTCCCTGAGGCGGCACCGGCACGGCCCCGGGTGCCGGCCCGGCCCCGAGCCGCCTCCAAGCCCGCCTAAAGATAGCAAAGCCCCATGAGGTCACCGCCGCCTCCCGCTCCGCCCTGCCCGGTGCTGGCTCCTTCGCCTCGCCTCGGCTCTGGCCGCTGGGCACGTGTGGAGCGTGGCCCGGCGGAGGGGTTTTGAGCCGGGTGTCAAGTTTGTGCCGCTTTATTTTTGAAGTTTTTCTGCAGAAGGAAGCCTGGGGAAGTCAAGCTGACCGGTGGTGTGCCTCGCGCGGTGCTCCCAGGGCTGGTTTTCATGGGCCTTCTGTCGTGGTCCTTGTGGAGTACAACTTGGAGCTGGTGTCACCCCGGCCGTCTTTACGTGGCAGGATGTCTGCGTGTTCTCGCAACTTTTCTCAGTTTGATCTCTTTATCTTTTAAGTATACGAGTACAAGTGGTGTTTCCAAGGGTTATTATCTGCAATTTCTCAGGCGAGATAGCCTCATAAAATAGATATGCTGACTTTCAATAGATATATGACTTTCAGACAAGTCTTCAGCTCTTTTTTCCCTCTGAAAATTCATCAGTGCTCTACGTCTGGTTTAGGGATAGTTTGGAACAGATATCATGGAGGACAAGCATGACAGAATCGGGGAACTGCCGTGAATTGGGACCCTGGAGCAGGTTTGGGGACTAGGAATAATAGCATGAGAAACAATAGCATGTGCAATGTTTCTCAAAGCTAATGTGGTCAAAAAACATACGTTTTTAGACCTAAAGTCTCATTTGAGACTTTATGAAATCTGGGTACAGATCTTGCACTCATGAAACCAGTGCTATTTTTGGTATAAACTATTCTAGATTTTATTGTGTTGTGGTGTTACCTGCTTGTAAATTTGAGCACAAGTGTGTTGCCACAGTTAAGCCAGAATGCTGGGTGTTTTTCCCCCTAGGAAGTGGTGTACGTGTTGTGTGTTAAGAGCACCTAGTTTATTTTGATGTTGGTGTAGTACGTAGGCTAGATGTTGGTCCTCATATCAGTGTGGAAGATCATAAGGTTTTTTGATTAAAACGACTGGGGAATATGGCTGAAGTTGCCGTCTGGTAAAGCTTGGTGACTTTAAAAGCATCATGTTGTCTCTAAGAGCATTTGCAGAGAATCGGGGTTATTTCTTTGAACTTGGTAGTGGAGTTTTGTTTCCCTTTCTGTGACTACGATGCTCTGTCCCAGCGAGATGACTGGGGGAGCCTTAAAGAAACAATACTAATATGTTTTCCCCCGCCCCCATGTGCATTTCCGCCCTCCTCCCCTCCCATCTGCAAACCTCTTCTCAATTCATATTTATCTGTAAGCAGGTGTGTCTGAGCCCCAGTCTGCAGAAGAAGGTGTCTGAGCAAGAGAACCGATAAATTTTGCTTATCAGTGCAATTTGTCTACAAGAGAGTTTTCAAGTTAGATAGGAGACTTGTATCTGATTGTGAGAGGGCAAAGTGTAAACACTTTATCTTGAAGTTTTTGAAATTCAACCCTCTTAAAATTGTGGTAGTCAGAATTACACATGCAGTTACACAGATAAAATTGATGAATGTAGCACAGGTACCACTACTCCTGGGGGAAAAAAGTCTATTTAGAAAATAGCCTTGCTGCATGTATCCAGCACCATTCATTTTGTTTCCATCTAGTTTGAGGAAAAAGGATTGCTCTCAGATACTAACTGTGCTTGTTTTCCTGCATCTGAGCGTGCTTGGCAAGGAAGTGTTTCGAAAGCATGGGTGTGTTATATTGTTCTTTCTTGGATATACACCTCAATTGAGCAACTGCAGTAATAACCCCTTTAATACCTTCTCAAATTTTGGAATCAAAACTGTTAACTAGAACGGAACTGTCAGCTTCTGGAGACTGTTCGTTTCTCTTTTCTAAACAAAAGATAACCCTAATGTCAGTTACATTTGACAAAAAGAAGTCCCTTTGCTTAACATTAATAATCAAAACATTCATTAAAACTTAATGAACGTGCTTCAGGAGTTTAATCATCTACATTCTGAACTCCTGTGTATCAGATATGAGTTCTACCAAAAAAGTGGTTAGACCATTTATAGCTGAAGCTGATGTCACAACACTCTTCTGCAGTTACTCCTGAAGTGGAAAATTAGTGGAAACCCCCAGTGTGTCAGTAGATACAGAGAGTTGTACTGTATTTTAACCCTATAAACTGGATTTGCAAAGGTTAAAACATCTTTGTAATTAAAATCCGAGGAGTCACTGTATGAATGTCCTTGTTCTTAGAGCCTTGGCAGATGCAGGATAAAATAAATGGCCAGATAAATAAGGCTTTGTATACTTTTGGATTCTTATTAAAAACATAGGTTATGTGCTATGATTTTCCCTAGAAAAGTCTTTGGCTTAGCTGTGAACTCATCTTTTGGACAAGAGTATCAAATATTTAAATAGAAACTCAAAAGCAACTTTTAAATGATTCTGGCAGTATTATGAGGCCTAGCTGATTATATTTTTTTACATTAAAAAATGCTGCATCTAGTGATAGGTAAGCCTTAAGGGTATTGAAAGCTTGTGATTCATTTCCCTTCTTCCCAATTAAGTACAAGGGTCTTGCTTATTTTTTTATAACTAATTTAGCTAAATTACAAGAAGAGCTTATTTCCTCTGACACTGTTGTCATGTTCTAAAGCTTGCATGGCCCTGACAATTGATGTTTCTGTGTTCACTAACTTCCAAATGATGTTCAGGAATAATGGTCCTTAAAACTTGGAAGTGTTTCAGCTGCTGTTGCCAGCCCCTCTTGTGATCAGAGGGGCTGTGTAACTGCAGGCTGCCCATGGCAAAGGTTGGCGGTTGTATAGGGCTTCTCCTTCTGCCCTTCTCAGCCTCTTCAGAGAGGCTGCTTTTAGGCTGTTTTCCTTTCTGTTTTTGCTCTTGGTTAATGAATAAGGGGGTAGTTTTTCATCCTGTTCAATTTCTAGGCTATTGCGGTTCTTCACTGTCAAGTGATGGCCCTTGGAAAGAGAATGGTGAGGTTGCTGGTCATGGACTTTTTTCCAATCTTTTTTAATTGCCACTCTTGGATTTCCAAGAATTCCTGGTTGGGCTGCCAGGGTTCAGAAAGGCACTGAAGAAGCAGGGATTTCAACTTAAGCTGGGAGTTAGGTAGCTCTCCAACTACTTTTTTCCTTTTTTTTAATGATTAAAACCTCTGATTTGATCAAGTTTCCTGAAAAAAAAAAAATAGGCTTCTTGTGTTAAAGTTAATTGTAAACAGTTTCCTTCAGAACTTAGCTCCATTATTATATGATGTTCCATTACTGGGTGTTATATTACCCTATTTGTATCAAGTGCCAGTTCAGTGCCTATAGTGCAGACCCCTTTAAGGTCAATCAGTGTAAGTAATTGTTAAAGTATAGTCATTTTAAGTAACCCTGTGAAGTCTTTCATCAGCTTTAAGCTGCTTTCTAAATTGACAGAAGTTACTGTTCAGATAGTGTGAAAACAGACCTTTAAAAATGCCTCATGTGTTCTGGGGCTTTCTTGCTAAAGCTCCTGACTGAGCCTCTTTATCATACAGATGCACGGCTAATTAAAAAGCAGATATCTTTCTGAGTGAACATGTGAAGGAAAATAAAATGCTGCGACTTTAGTTCAGTAAAATTTGCCAGCCTGTTTTTTGGTATTATGAATACTGTACACTAATCTAACATAAGAACCCTTATATTGCAGAAAGACACTTCTGTAGTGTTTTGTTGGTGTGATCTCTGAGCCCTTCGCTGGAGGATACTCCTCCAAGAAATTTGTGGTCTTTAGTGCATCGTTAGGATAATTATGGGTACCATCTGTACAAATATACTAATTTTAGGTCTTCTATGGGAACACATTCTATACCGGCAGAATATGCATGGCAGGATACTGTGTAAGATAACAGGGTACCTGTGTATGGTATATAGGGAAAATATTGTTTATAGATACACAGTGTGATAGGAATTCTCCAGTTCTCTTGAGAGAGCCCTTTGTACTTGTCTGATTTTGAATTGTATTCATGCTTCTTAGTTTGAATTGGCATATTCTGCCCACTTATAGTATCCCATTTGTTACCCTGAATATTAGATGTTGGAAGCATTGTGCGTGTGAGATTCCTATAGCAATTTGGAAAGTCACATATTTGTATTTCATCTGAAGTTACCAAGACAAGTCTTCCAACTGTCAGCAATTAACCACTGCGTGGTTAAAAAGCCAGCTCTGCTTCCTCTTTAGTCATGAACAGAAATGTTTTGGAAGCTGGTATCTATAATCAGGGTGAACAGCATAACCAAATGAATTTTCTTCTGAAAATGTACAACTGCCTAAGTATTCCTCTACACTTTGTCTGCAAAACCAGCCAATACAAACTCAGCTCTGTCTAGTGAAAGAGGACTTTTGATAATGTTATGTCCTTTAAATGAAATAAACCAGTCATGTAGCCTCATTTAAGTTAAGCTTTTGTTTCTGTATTTAAAACGAACTTGCCTCTAATGGAACTGTATGGCATTCAGAAGAGCTTGCTTTTGCCTTAGTATCTTCTACAGCAGCCAGAAACACACAGTTCTTGAATAGTGATTTAATACAACTGGGCCATTTTGGCTGCCTCATTTAACCAGCCTTAACTCCTTTTAATGCTTGAAAAAAAAACCACAAACCTGACAAATGGTGGCTGCTTAGAAATACTTTTTGCCTAGTGCTGCACCATAACTTATTTTCTAATATTAAAAAATACTTGAAGTAGTCTGTCCTGACAAACCAAAATCAGGGCAGAACGAGGAGAATTTATATTTCCTAGTCTCCGTGGCCTTACAGGCACATTTGTCTCAATCCTTGCTACAGTCGGTTATTGCAGCTTGAAGTTCTCTTTACGATACTAATGTATCATGCTGTTTGCTAGGATGGCAATCTTTCACTTCTGTGACTTACCACTTGCAAGAGTAGATTTGACCAATTAATATCTAAGCTGAAGCACTCACTTTTTTTTTTTCATTTGCTGTTTCTTTTAATCTATCTAGTGTCATTAGCTCTACTAGCAGGTAATTGTTCAGTTTTAGAGTTGTTGGAACTCACAAACCTTTCACATTAAAGATGCAGTCTATGCAGAAGTGCATTGCTTGAGCACATCTGAAATCTTGTGCGTTGTGTTTCCAGTCAAATACTGTGTTTCAGGAACCTGAAGTTTCACGCGTGGCTGCAGTAAGGCTGGACATTGAAGGAATAAGCAGGCGAAATATCCTAAATTGAACTTTAAAACATAAGAATAAATCGGTTCAGAACTTCCAGCAATCTTGATAAAAGTTGTTTGCTGTACTTAATTGTTCTAATCTATTTTCATTCATAACTGACTATATATGAGTTGACCTCTTATTAAAGTAGAGCAGTAAAATAGTTCAGCCGTCCTCTGAGATCTGAATTAATAATATTCACTTAAATGCCATGTTGCTTTGTTTAGCCATAGAGGCATTAGTAGATAAAAGAGAGGGGAAGAGAGCTGATTTACTCTCAAGAGAGTAATGTATAAGATGATGTTAAATTTTAAATATTCAATCAATGTAAAATAGTGCTAAAGCTTTTCTTAAAGCTTCTTGAGATCAGTAATTTCCGTAAAAGTAGCCTGGATGTTTAAGGGCTGCTTTATACGCTCTAGATGAAAAAAAAAGATGCGTGCCGTCCACAGAAGACAAAAGATTTTAGTCTGGCTGATGAGCTTGGTGAGTTGCTCAAAGTTAACCTTTTCTTCCTTTTGCCTGCTGCTGCTCTGTAGTGTTATCTTTTGTCACAAGCTGCAGTTCTAGTGCGTTGAAGATACCAGATAAGGAAAAGGCAATATCACTGTTTAAACCCAAGAAACTGTGGTAAGGCAAGAGCTTTACAGATCTCTTTACACCTATTGTCACTTTCTCTGAGTTTTCTGAGGAAATGGGTAGCGCAAGAAAGCTGTCTGTGGGTTGTAAAGCGAGAGGAATTTTCTTGTTTTAAGTGGATATTTGCAGGCAGTGACATCTCCTTTTCGTTCAGTTTGTGGCAAGGAAATACTCTGAAGAAGTAAGAAGTATGCACATATTAAGTGCCTCACTTTTTTGGATGTCTTAGTGACTTGGCTGAAAACCAGCATCACAATACTTAACTTATGACTAATGTATTGTCTGTCTGTTGCATTCGGAGTTAAAGCTGCAGACAAGTTTGTGGAGGATAAATATAAATTGCTCATGACCACTTCTTAGTGAGGCAGTCATCTTTTCCAAGGTGTGAGCACAGCTATATAAACTGTTTAAAACTCCAGGTAAATAGGAATTTGTTATTTGACTTCTTTAAACTGTTTATAGAAGTTGCCATTTTTTCCATGTAACCTGTTCATATCTCTTAGCTAACTATTTCTGTGCTTGATTTCTTGTCTGGAGAGTAAGACTGACTTTGGATTTTAGGCACAAGCGAAACGTGACTGCATCATGTTTTCAAACACATTGCAGAATGAAGCTGCTTTTGTAAGCTGCTCTAACTTGGTGAAATAATTCCTCATGCCTAAGTCACACGTGGTCTAATAATTCTGATATAGGAGCTGAAAAATTGTGGTAATGTTTTTTTAACAGGTCTTGTAGACAAATTGGTTAAACCTTTTGAGCTAAATCTTTGGCAGAGAACTAGTCCTCCAGTAATACAATCCCCCAGGCAGAGTATGTGCTATTGTTGCAGAGCAGTAGTTCACAAGTTTCTTTTGGTGGTCGCCCAAATTCTAGATCTGACCACCCCATAAACAATACCGAAGGAATAATTTATTGGGTTTGTATTTGTGATTGCTGTGGTTCCTACTTTGGGGTTCTTATTCAGAAACAAAAGGGAAAAAAAAAATGTAAATTATTTGAAAATCCTCCTGGAACTAATATTTTTAAATAGCTGTTTTAAATTTTAAAATGGCACAAAAAAAAAATTCTTGTTTAGGGCCAGACAGTAGGTGATGAGAATACTTGTGAGATGCCAAAGTGGGTTCTTTCTCAGTAGTTTACGTGTGCGGTTTCATTAATTTCTGATGTTGTCTGTGACCTGAAATGACAATTTTCCCCAGTGCAAACACAAAAGGATAGGAAAGATAAGGAACCTCCCTTTTTCTGCCCCTTTGCACCCACAACCTTCCAAAATTGAGTCCTGAGAAAGGCTTTTCCAGTAACTTGTCTGGAGCTGCTGAAGATGTAAGGAGCAATGTAACAATGCAGCAATTCTTAAACACTCAGTCATCAAATGTTTTTTTTCTCGAGGCCTCTGATGTCTAGATTTAAGTCTTTTTACATTCTCTGAGAGCAGCACTGTTTCTTTTAGAGTAAACTCAAGGGATCAGAATAAGCAGGAGACTTTGATGTGACTACTATGCATTATAAACTTTCAGTTTGCCTTACCACTCTCTTTTAACACTGTCCAACATGGAAGTAGAAATATTTCTGCCATTCACATCAGTATTCAAGTTGTGGAATGGTACCCATTGAGTGTGTATTACGGACATCCTTTGGCACCTGTGGCTTAATGATTCCCAGATCTGTGTACAAAGTCCTGCCTTGTTGTATGTAGATGCCTATCATACATCTGAGATGTGTGCGTGGTATAAATACGAAATTTGCTTGGCTCTTTTGTATTACAGGTAAGCATTGGAGCTGTTTACCAGTTTATCCTAATTACTACCAGTACTGAGTGCAGCTGTGAATGGATCTGACGTATTTCATGGACCATGACCCACGTTTTGAGAATCTTACAAGATTATAACCATCACGCTCCTTAATGACAGTTGCATTTCTGTAGCAGAGGCAGCATGTAATTAAATCTTCCGGTTTGTGATCTTAAATGCATTCCTTGAGACCCTGGTGCCTGAAGTGTAATTTATGAATACTTTTTCAGTCTTTGCTTCTTTGTGTTCCCCCAATAGCCTTTAATTATATTCAGATTATAAGCTCAATCGCCAAAGTCATGTTGTCTCAACTCTTCTGCCTGTACTCTTACTTTACAGTAACTACCAAATTACTCAGTTTCAAGGCTTGTGCTGTCTCTTCATTAGATCCTATCCAGACTGTTCCACCTTTCGGTGTTCAGTGATGGAAAAGCCATGACATTTGCTGTTAGACAAACAACAAACCTGGGGGGAGTAGCCAGCAAAACAAAGGATGAATGAGGGTTTATAGTTCATCTCCAAACCTGTATAAAATACATATTGTATCTCCCTCTATCTAATTCCCTTTTAATGACTTTATAATACAATTACCGTATGGACTGCTTAAGAGATTTTTTTAAAACTTTCAAATATGTTCTGTGGACACACTTCTTCCTATTCAGAAATGGAGGAGTCTTTTTATAGATGAAGATCTAGTACTTACTGAATATTTGAACGATGACAGGTACTAAAAATTAACTAAGTGATGTTGGATAAAATCTAGCAGGCTACCTCAGATTGCTCTTCAGTGTTATTTGTACTTCAACTGAAAATCAGGGCATTACAGTAAATGATAACATTCCATTGACGTTTCTAATTTTCTGTTGAATATGCTTTATGCTCATACATGCAAAACAAGTAAAATACATTCAGCAGAAAATTTACCTAAAGAAAAAACAATCATAGCAAATAGTAATGGAAGATTCTTTGTATATTTAATTTATCTACTTGGTTAAACGATCATATTTGGTTTCAAGAGGACATACTTTTTTTCTTAAAGCACTTTGAAATGTCCATAAAGGCAAGCAACAATCTTAAAGTCATAGCATATAGATTTTTCTTGTTCTCTTTCACTCTTCTGGATGAAGAGTGACTCGCAATGTTCTGTGGAATTGCATATGTTTATACAGAGAGGGCAGTTTAAAACAGCTAAGCATGAACGGTGATTTAGAATCTAGGAGAAAGACATGAGCATTTTTCCCCTTTATAATACTTATGTTTATATTTAAGCCATTTTTTTGTTTAGTTTAATTACCTGTAGCCAAGAGCAATAAATCTCTCAAGAATAGATTAATGCTGGAATCAAGTTTAACCCAAAATCTGGCTTTAGGAAGTGTTTCTAACTGCAGTATGTTCTCCTATGATGTGATTTTAAATTTTTATTGACTTTCTATGGAGAAGAAAGTGAAGGAGTGAAAAAGTAGGATTGTTCCATGAGAGCTAAATCAATTGATTGCTTAGCATTTAAAGTTTGCTCAATCTCTCCATATTAAAGAGGGCTAAGTGACTGTTACCTTCAAGAGGCAGTCTTAAATTTGTCTGTTGGTTGCTGTTGGTTTTCCAAATCTTAGTATGTGAAACTGAAGGAGGCAATACAAAATAAAGGGAGGTCAGTATTTTTGTGAAAAAATTTCCTAAAGTATCTTTAACACAGTAATTCCAAATAAGTGGGTAAGCTGAGAGTGGAACTGTGTAGTCTGCAGTGATTTCAGGGGAGCCATTACCCAAGAATTTAAGTTGTGCCTACACCAAAATTGTTTTACCTGGTATGAAAGCAATGGTGAATCCATTGATGCTAAGGCAGAATCGTTCTTGAATCCATCCAGCTTGATAATGAGTTAGAAAACATTGTCCCCTTTTTGTTTTTGGTACTGAATAGGGCAGCATTTTACGTCTGGGATTTGCTTGCTTAAGGAGGACTTTGGGGAACTGGGTCTTGTCTCTAGAAATACTTAGTCATAACTGTGACTGAAAAAACACTGTTCCAAGGGAAGCTGCGCTGGAGTTAATTCTTCCTGTATCTTGTAGGACATAGCCCTCTGGATGCAGATTTATGCTGGAAATCCAAAGTTTTTCCTCTAACAGTCATCTGGATTTCACAGTGTAGAAGATGACTTTTCACTTGTATTTCTAAGCAGTACTTTACCAGCTAAAGAGTTAATGCTTTGTAATTAGGAGGTAAAACTTTAATTGAGAAATCTCAGTTGAGAGCTTCAGCAAGAATTAGCATGTTGCAGTAAACTCATCTCCTTCAGAGTCGGTCAGGTTGCATTTGATTCAGTGTGCTGCCTTGTTAATTTTGGGAAGCTCAGTCATGTTCCTGCCCCACCTTTAAGCTTTTTTTCTGTCTGAATTGAAGAGGCCCAACCTTTCTATTTTGTATTTGTAAGACCGGCTGCTTGATCCTTTAATGGTTTTTAACTGTCTTTCTCTCTACCTTTTCTATCTCACTTGCGTGACCGTCATGGCTGTTGGGGATCTTTCAGTTCACCATTCAGGTGAACTGTCCTGCTGCTCAGTGCCGGGCAGTCCTGGGTCAGATCCAGAGGTCTGTGCAACTGCATCACCCTGTGCAAGTTTGGAACTTCACATCAGCTCTGTGAAATGTGGTCAGAAGGGTTTGAAAAGGCATTAGCCCTAAAACAAACTCAAATGGGTACCCACAGAGAAATGGGTACTCCTAAGTGTTCAGCCAAGCTTGCTTTTTTTTTTTTTTTTTTTTTTTTTTTTTTTTTTTACTCTTTCACCTTCTGAATAGTTTTTATTGCTAGTGGAAATGCACTAACTGGGTTTATAAGTAACCTGAAAGAGGAAAGCAGTCTGCTGCTACTTTTCATCGCTTCCGGGTGGGGAGTGTGAAAGCTGAAGGATCATCACATAAACGAGAGCTCTGTCACGTGTTTCCTATGGACAAGGATAGCTGAGTTACCTGAAAGTGCCTCCTTTGGTATAGCAAGAGCTCTAAGCTCACTCTTAGTAGCAGACTTGGATGTTCTGGTCAGCTTAATGACCCTAGGAGTTGTTTGTTTAAATTAACATGTTATGCTTCAAACAAGCAATAGTATTTAAAAGTGAAATATAAAAATGAGCTAGTGTACAGGCTGATTAACTCTCCTACTTCAGGGACGTGAGTTTTGATGCTGTCATAAATTCTTAGTCTTTAGTTGTCCAGCATGGGAATGTTTACCTTTAAGCTGGTGCAATACAAAGAAAACCTGTTTTAGTCTTAATCAATACTGTACCATGAACAGAGCCAATTTCTTTAAATGCTAGTACAGTTCAAATAATAAAAATGATAAATAATTCAAAGTGCTGCAGTTGAGCAAGAGAAAAGGCGGAGAGCTTAACTCAAAGCACTTCAGGGATCCTGGCACATAGAAAATGGATGTTTAATAGCTGATGACTTTAAAACTTTTTAGTGTCAAATTCAACTCTTAGTCTTAAGGCTCTTTAAGATCTTTGAAAAGCAGTAAAACAATATGGAACTGTGACACCAGGTGAAACAGTTGGTAACATGTTTTCTCAGAGATGATTTTCAATGGCACTAGTAAGTACAGAAGTGACGTTTGAAGTGTTTGGGTCTTCTGTGACTGCCTTCCACAACAGGTTACAACAGCACAAGTCAACTCAGCCACAGTGCTGGCCCAGTATTCCCATTCCCACCTGCTACTTGTGACAGCTTTGGTGCTTGCTGACCCTGTGATGATCTGGGCTAAGGGACTAAACCCATCCAGCACCTGACTGTACACAGACAGTTCCTGTCCTCCAGCCAGCTCACAGGAGGGCCAGACAAGTGACCTTGCTGATGCAAGGTAGAAGGGACAGGACAGTGTCAGCATTGGCTCAAAAGTTGTTGAAATTCACCATTTAAAAAAGAAACTGAATCTGAAAGGTAACATCAGAAGCCATGTGTCCCACTACTGTGCTGAATGTGAATGAAGTTTACTTACAGAACCCAAGATGCTATTTTGGTGGCACCTGAATAGCCAGTTTGCAAGGAATAGCAAATGTTTGTTCAGATGGTTTACTCATCTCTTGAGATGTGACACTTGCAGTACAAAGATATAGCTAGAACACTGAATTCTATGTGAGAGAACCTTTCTGCCTTGCATGTCAGAAGGCTTCCTGCTGTTTTCATGAGATGATGTGTAGCTTTAGCATCACTGTGTGAAAGACTCACAATAAGACCAAGGGGAAGTCACAGACTTGTAAGCACTAAATGTACATCATCAGAATACATGTGGTAGAACTGACCCACAAATAACTTGTTCACATTACAAAGCTATAGAAGAGTTGAAAGAAACTGGCTTGACTGTGTTGACTTTTTGTTGTTGTTTTGTTGTCTTTGCCATTGGTTTCTGTGAAGTGACTTTAAAGATATATGCATAAGGAGCAATAACTTCCTTCTAGAATTCTAAATTTCCTGTTTTTTTAAAATACATTAATACCAAAAGAATTATGAATTTGTCCCTGTAACAGCCTTACGTAAGGAGGATGATATATAGCTTTTTAATGAAAACTGCCAAGAGCTACTCTACTTCCTTTTTCCTTCAGAAATAGGGGAAGTTTCACTGCAACAGACGAGAGCCTGCGTGGAGCAATATAGCGAGTATATGCTTTGATAGTTTTGCAAGAGCTGTTGCCAATATGAATGCGGCATTATTCCAGTCGTTTCACTTCCCACTATGTTACAACTGTGACTTCATTTTTTCATCAGATGTCGTTATGTAAAATATTAGATCTTAAGCTGCTTCTGTAGCTTATATTTTTCTCCTTAATATTTGAAGTATTCTTTATTTATTGCTCATAGTAGTAAAACAGAGAATGAAATGGGATGGTAATGCTTCATTTTGATTTGTTTAATCTTTCCCCTCTGGCCATTTAGCTGTGCTCGCTGCAAGTCTTGAACGTGGTTCACATTGCGGTGTCAGCCTATACAGTACCCTTTCCCAAACTGACCATTTTCTTGAGCTAGTAAGGTGTATACACTTTAAATAACGATCGAGTAAATTCTGTTGTATCCCATCATCTTCTACAGTAAATACAGAGAATAAACTCTTAGTAGAGACCCTCAAATGTTTTCTTTCTGCGATCTGAAACGTAGAGCATTTAATCATATTCTTTACTTTGACAGCAAGTTTTTTTTAACCTAATGACTGTACCACATTTCATTTCTATGACTGTGTAGTTTCCCTAGTAACCTGTCAGAAGATCTTTGTTGAAGGGTTCATAAAGTCCAAAGAAATTGTCATTTGTTCTTTATTTATTTTGTTGACTTGTTCATTTCTAGTTGGGAAAAACATGTTTCTGTGCGCAAATCGGATGTGTTTTTGTGTTGTACATAAATAGCTGTACTCGCTTGGAAAACAGATCTTGCCATCTTACTTCTGATCTGGCTAAAGGCCCTGGGCAGAAGAAATCCCGATTTTGAGTTTTGTTACCTAACTCAAAAGAACAGAGTAAGAAGGACCTGTGGCTTGACCTAACTACTTTATTTAAACAAATTCTAGGCTAATATGTGTACAGCTGTGAATGTACAATACGTCGTCTGTAAAATGCTAGTAAACAAAGTGACTTAGTGCAAATGAAGCCAAAATTCTCCATGATATATTTGTTCACAGGCAGCTGTGGAGTTAGCTTTTAAATGTCCAAATGTCTCCCTAGGAAAAGCCAATAACATTGGCTCTCTGAGCCATGTTGTTAATGGAAGAAATCTAAGCAAGCTACATTTCTAAGTGAACTAAGAAATCCAGTGAACAAAGGCTACTGCCTCTAGCAGAGGACAGAAGCAAGATAATAACAGAGAATGCCCCCAGGTAAAGGAATCAGATTTCTCAAGGTCTGTGCTCAAACCATAAAAGCATCAAGAGCAAATGAGACAATTCCCAGCTATCAACCTGGCAGCGTGGTCACTCCGAAAAGTGGTTGAGACGCAGCTTCAACTCTGGCTTGTTGGCTAATGTCTTAAAAGTAGTTGTAGCGAACAGCTAGAATTGGCAATTGTGGCTTGATTAAAAACTATTTCTGTTATCACTAATTGGAAGCTTTATTAATTTGTCATCTGGAGAATGTTTATTGCTGGAATAAAGACTTGATTTTAAGCTATAGTGATTAAAATAAACGTGTAAATGAATCAGCCGTAAGCATTTTATTTTTTCTAAGGCAACAAGACCGAACAAATAACCATAGGCTATCTGTAGGGCAGGATGGGGATGCACTGGGCTGGGTTTCCTGGGAAGCTGGAAGTCAGTTTGGGCTTGGCACTGGCTGGTGCTGGGTAAACTGGAGAAAACCTCTGCTGGCAGCTCTCGGTGCCCCCTGCTAAAGACCTGGCAAAGAGCAGCTCTGCAGGGGTAAATCTTGACTTGTTGCACCTCCCTCTTCTCTTAGGGGAGTTGATTGCAGTGCAGAATTGCGTGGTTTAATGCTGCTTTTGCAAGTAGTACGTACAGTTATTATAACTTAGTTTAGGGAAAAAAAAGCAGTCCTTTGCTTTTACACGGCTGACACCACTTAATGTTTTAGTTGCAAATGTTTTCCCTATATTATCAGGTGGATTTCTGGGTTGCTTTTAGGTGAGCTCTCATGCAACAAGAGAAGGGGGAGAGCTAATGTTATAAACCAACGCTATCTTGCCAATGCTCAGGATTTTTTTTTTTCTAAATGGGTGTGCTTAAATAAGAAGAAGGATTCTATAATCTGATGTAATTGCATCTTTTAAGTTGCCTGTGAAGAACTGTAATTGTGCACTTATTGGCCAGTTGAGCCCTGGATGTCTCACTGATGCATGTATAAGTATTCCTATCATTTTGGGGAAACAGCACATGAATCTGGATGCAAACTCTGCTTAGCTAGCATGCAAAATACCAGAGTTAATGAAAATACATTAGGGGAATCATAAAGTTAAATATAAAAACTATATTGTGTATATATCGTGTATCAGTCCCCAAAATATATTGTGGAATCCTCAGATGCCAACTATGGAGGAAACAGAAGAACCACAATAAATACAAAGTGTGAGGAGAATGTAAAAAGAGTCAAGTTGTCATGGAAACAGTTCCAAAACCAGTGCAGCCACAAAGGCGGCACCATACCATCATGCCATAAACATGTGCAGTCTGCACTGAGCTTGGACATGATGTTAGTAATGCTGTGTCGTCGTAGGAAGGAGAGGTGCTTTCATCTACTACTACTTCAGTGTGGCATTAAACCTTCCCTGGCCTTAAACATTTCCTTTCTTCCACAGAAGAAACTCTGCTGTAGGTAGCTGTACAGGCAGGGCAAAATTGTGACTCATCGGCTGTAGTGTAAGGGTGTATCACCTTCCCTGGTAGGTGCTGTCCTTTTGTTAGCTTCTGAGCACTTCTGCAAGTCACCACAACGTGTTCTAACAGGAGTAACTGAAGTTAGCTGCTTCTTCATTCCTTGGCCCAAACATAGGTACTGAAACTCTCTACGGCTTCTTTTTAATATTATGGTTTCAAACATTGTGCAGTGGAAAGTGGTGCAAAGTAATGTAGCTTCTTTGAAATAATTGTCTCATCTTCCTTAATTTCCAGAAGTGTGTGGAAGCTGCCATCTCCTTCCTTGGCCTAACGTCTGTTTTATTGTAAAAACAGTGGTTTAATACTGCAGAGGCTGCTAGGTTTCTCTTGAATTCAAGCTGATACTGTTAATTAAATTTCTCAGCATTTGATGTTAGATGTTATTCAGTTAATGATTTTTAGAGAAAAATCTACCTTCATTAATAAAAAAACCACATTTTAAAAAGTTTGAACGCTTAAACCTGCACCGACCAGTATTTTAACCAGCATTTTAGTTTCAAAATGCGTAGAGCAATTTCAGTTATGATACACTAAATGTATGTGAAATGGTCTCCAGCATGGTTTCTGCATTAGACCAAGCTGCTACTTATAGGTTAATTTGATTGGGCTGTTACAGTCTGAAATTGCTTTTCTTCTTCCTTCATATGTTGAAGGAAGGTTGAGATCCATTGCTTTCTGAGAGCTCTGAGAAATAGTTCTTGCTTTGTGCTGTGCGAGGACACTTGTTCAGTGCTGATGAGATGAGACAATTCCACAAAGCATACGTGGAGCTGGGTCTGTCAATCCCAGCTTTACGCAGAAGTGTAGCATTTTACCTGCAAAAACACTTGCTGAATAGGGATGTGTGTTTTTCGCTTCTGGGCAACCTTGATGGACTATGATTATGACTGTAGTTGAGAAGAATGAGTCAGAAAGGAAGAGCTCAAATGATTTGTTTTGCTGCTTGCAAAACATTCAGCATGGTTATATAACTCCTCAGCAGCGAGCAGGCGTTGGGAAGAAAGGTGACAAATAGTATTTCATCGCCCATCTCTGCAGTGATTCCGGTTGGCTGAACAGGAGATGAAGGACGTACTTTTTTTTCGGTTGTAAGCAGTGTTTTAATTTGTAGATGCCTACGTGCCATCTCACAGGACGGCAGCTGCGCAGTTGGGTAGGAAGCATTTGCTGGTGGTAAGAAACTGAAACAGCTCCTCAAAACCAGGGCCAAAACTTCACATTGGCCATCTCAAGATGAAAGACTGAGCTATCTCTGAGCTCTAATCCTATTACTGTGGAACGGTGGCTCTGCTCTCCCTGTTGTCTGTGGCTGGGAATATGCAACTGCTTGGCTGAATGCCCAGACAGTAAACCTGCCTTTTAATATTCTGCTATCAGTCTCTTCACAAAGCTTCTGGATCTGGAACGTGTATTTGGATATACGATACTGTATCAAAATCCGGGATTAATAGGGAAGGGATCACTAATTTCATGTACTCGCAGATCCTAGTTTCACGTAGAAGGGTTGTTCCTCTTTCTGGTATGGGTACGTTTCCAGCTGCTCACAACATTTTTGCACAGTAGATGTCATTGCCATTTTAGTGTGAGGGATTTAAGTTCAGAGAGAAAGCAATTTTCAAGTTCTGACTTACAAGCCCATATTTATTATGTGCAAGCTGGCTGTCTTCCTCAACACTCTTAGAATTAGGAGAATAAAGATACTTTTCTGTGCATTTTCTGCTAACGAGGCTGGTCCATCTCTTGCAAGATCAGTGCTGTAGCATACGGTTTGCCATTCCCTTGCGCTTGCTGTCTGTATGGAAGTTAATGTTTGTTGTAGTAACCTTAAACATGCCTCCAAACAGAAGTTTTGGTTGAAGGATTGCAATGTTTATTGTTGCACATAATAGTTAATATTATCGATGTCAAATTTTTGGAGGAATGGGTTATTCCAGTTCAGCTTTCAACCACATGTTTATGTATCTTTAGAAATGAAACGCTGATACAAAGAAAGAAAATCTTTGTCTTCCCTTTCTTCCCCATCTCCGCATCAGGCAGGATTGAACCATAATCATTAAAGACAGCAGTTTGGATGTCTTAGGACTGAAGCTTAAATCACCTGTCATGGAAGTGAACCAAAATTATTTAAGCGGAGCATACAGGAGAAACCTGAAGTGATAACTGAGATCTGCGATATAGGAAGAAATTGCTGGGCTTCTGATACAGGGCACATCTTGAAAGCACGCAACCTCTGAGTAATATTAATGATTATTTGACTTGAAATGTTAATGTGCTCAAAGGCAAAATGAGGATATGCAAATCGAGATTGCAGCTACACTAACATTTTTGCTCCTGCTCTGACCTTTGGGGAATGTTATGTAGCAGAAGAAAGATTTCAGCCAAAGTCTAGAAAGAGCAACTGTGCCCCCACAAAGCTGTAAACGCTTATTGTTCCTCTGAATTGAGTGGGCTTTTTTCCTGGACAACGCAATGCTGCTTAAGTCTTTAGAACAGAGGCTTCATTTTATTTGATTAGCAAATTTTAGAGAAAAATGTACTTTCACTAATGAGGAATACCTTCTTATGTTTTTAAAGGATGTTAAATAGTGGTGAATCATATGGGTTTTTTTTAGCCACAGAATGCACAGGATGGGATTTCTTTTGTGCTGCTTACTGCAAGTCACAGAAGTAGATGTTTACTATAGAGTTGTGTATCTTGTCTGCCCACAGAAATATCTGGTGGAAACATGCGAATTCTAAAGCCTTTGTCTTTTGAAGATAAAAGTCTGAATCTAGACATACAAAATATTACTACTGGAAGTAAGAATTTGAGCGGTTTTTGTTTTGTTTATAGTTAAGATGCTCCTAAAGATAATCCCCATCTCTATTATCACTTTTGTTTTTAAATGAGATATTTTAATAGAGTTACCACAAGGTGGGAATTAAAAAATTATCCAAAGCAGATTTCTAATTGCCTCAAGCAAAAGGATCTGGGAAAAATCAAAATACAAAGTACTCTGTAGATGGGGGGGGCGATATATAACATAAATACAGCAAACCTCCCTAGAGTGGAACTGTGCATCCTAATTTATCCTTGCTTCTTTCTTTCCCTCAAAGGTGAAATTGAATCTGAAAATGGTAGTATCAGTTATAGTTAACTGATGTCGAAGTTGAAAATGCAATTTCAATTAAAGAAAATACTATGACCACTCTACAGTTTATGTGCAAATTGGTGTGAAAAATAATTCTTTTCTTTTTTTGAAGTATCCTCATAATAAATTCTACAGTACTGTGGGGAGTGCCCATTCTTGTTTCAGAAAAGTAAATTCATGGTTGAAATTTCAGTATTTTTGAAGATGCTCTAACAACTTGTCTTCTGCACAAATAAACTACCAAGTCCAGCTCTGTTGTGATGTGAGACATCTGCTAAACCTTTCAGGTTTCATTTACAGTGGAGCCCTGGGACAGGAAAGTTGCTCTTTCATTCCTGCTGTAAAACATGAAACCGAAACAAATATTTTGTCACATTATTAAGCAGATTTTTTTTCCTATTAAAATATGTTTGAAAACTTCTCAGTAGTATGTTCTTGAATAACGTCATACGGATCCCTTATCTCTGTTGTTAAAAGAGGAGGGCAAATATTAAGGTGAATGTGGAAGGTGAATTGTTTTTTGTTTTGTTTTTGAAATTAGTATCAAGACAAAAAACTACTACATGTATACCATACAAACTTTACCCTTGCCAAAAGCCGGGCCTTAGCTGATTCATCTTATAACCGTGTTTTGCTGTTACGGTTGTTTTACTAAATGTTTTCATAAACATCTGTTTTAAATCTTTTTTTTTCATTAGCCACATTGAGAGAATGCTCTATGGTTGTCAAAGTACTAATACGTAGACCATAGAAATTATTCTTAAGGATTCTTACTTGCTCTTTTTGTAGCTTTTAAGTGACATTAGTACAAAAGAGATGAGATGACAGAGAGCCAGGGCTCTCCTTGATTTTCTTCTCTGTGTGCTGCCCTGGGTTCATCTTGGCAAGGTTTGGGACCAAGGTGCCCATCCAGCAGCTGCCCCAGGCAGTTGGAATGGCCCCAGAAGGGTCCTGTCTCCTGCTGCTCTGCACTAAACTTCCCATTGTCTAAAGCCAGGTGGAGGGGATCTAGGCCGGTTCTGCATGGGTGTCGCATGTCGGACCGAAGTCTGCTTTGCCAATTATAGCTTGGATTGATTTTTTTTTTTACTATTTAAAAACTAGCTTCTCTAATTGGTTGCAATTTCCTTGGCTTTTTAAATGTAGGGATACTTAAGTGCATGGCAAAAATGCTTTTTATTCTCAGGTACCCACGATTTTGTTTTTCCAAGTCCAAATCTCGCCTGTTCTGCAGCTCACTACAGCAGCTCTGCTGCCTTGTCCTAAGGCATGAAGCAGTAAAGTAGAGGCTGGATGAATGCAGGCTTCGATGAGTAGCCAGTGCTCCTAGACTTCTGAAGCAAGCAGAGTTAAATGTGCAGACAAATTAATGGTGGCTTGGCATCTTTCTAGCACAGGAGCTTGAATGCAGCCCCTGGCTCAAGAAGAGAGTAACCGACTGATTGCTGGTAGCAGATCTGGTTTCCTATGTGGCTTTGCCAACAGCTGTGCTGCCACAATGTGGGGAGTGTCAGAAGGGCAAGAAATGAGAGGGTGGAGGCTGCCTTGTGCTCCTTGCCAAGTGTTAGTAAACAGCTTCTGAGGAGCAGCACAGAACTTCACCCAAGGCATACAGAATAGTAATGACCCTAAGTTGCGTCGAGGTTTAAAGAATGCAGCAGGAACTGAGTATTTCCGTGTCCCTGTCTTTCATTGATTCTTGACCTTGAGAAAAATCGCTTTCTTCTGCTGGAATTTATCTACTCTTTACAATGCAGATACTCTCTTTTTGTGGAGAGGCAAGCTAGATGTGGGAAAATGGTGCAGAGATATTAAGAGGGAGGATCTGGGTTTTTTGCTGGTGACAATTGTTTGGAAAAAATAATATCTAAGTAATTGCTGTAACTTTTTTAACAGGCTCAGAACAAAGAAACGAAAGTACTGGCTGCTGCAAAGGTGATTGATACTAAATCAGAGGAAGAACTTGAAGATTATATGGTTGAGATTGATATTTTGGCATCCTGTGATCATCCTAATATTGTTAAGCTCCTAGATGCTTTCTACTATGAAAACAATCTGTGGGTAGGTATTTTTCTTCTCTAAATTCTTTTATTTATTTTTTAAAAAATATTGAAATTATTTTTTTCATGGTTTTATTGAAATATTATCACATTTCGTCTGGGTTGTCACTATTGGGATAACTCCACAATTTCAAAACTAATTTGTAAATTGTAAATATGACTGATAGGAGGCTGTCACTATAAAATCAAGCTGCATTGAGTCATCTAGTCAGCAGTCTGAATCTAAAATCTGGAAATTAGCATTTCATTGTGTTGTATGCGGAGAGTTCTTGGTTGGTACTTATTTGTAACAGCAGGATTCAGATTTTAATTACATTATCACAATTGAGAATGAGGTTCAGAATTTACAGCTGCAGAATAAAAGAATAGGCTGAAAAGGTCAGCCTGGGAAGCATGTATTTTAGATAGGAGTGATTTCATTGGTACTTGCAGGAAGGGAAGTTTACCTGGACGTGAACAATAATTTGCTAAAAATCTAGATACTTGTACGTAGAAGTGTTGTGGGAGTGTATGTGACTGTAGCTCACTTTTCTGGTATGCCCTATGCACTGAATAACTTGAGCTGTGAAAATACAATTTTTTCCTTTGGGTGGCCGATGCAGTATTTGTAAGTGCTTTTGGAATTATACAAAGGATACACGTCTCTTTAAAAGGAGACTGTAATTCAAAAAGATACCTAAAACAAATAACAGAAAACTTCCTCCAAGTTATCCTTTAAGCATGGAAACAATGGAAGTGTAATACCATATTTCCTGATGGAGATTTCTTTTGACGAGCTTTGTGAATGCTTTCTGTGACGTGAATGTGGAGTAAAATGATGCTGTGTGTACGGTGGAATAGTGAAAAAAATTCCATGCATAAAGGTGAACATGAAAGCAAGTATGCGTAGAATATGGAACAGTTGACAGGCTTCACTGGCAGATTAGTTACATCTCTTCTAACTAACTTCAGTTTAAAAATAAAGTTGTAGATCTATAGTTACAGTGAAGTAGAGAGACATCAAAGAGAGAGAGAGCGAAGGCTATGATGATGTGGTGAAGTAAACAGAACTTAGTGTAGAGGGAGAAAAGAGAATGTAGAGGGAGAAGAAGAATGAGAGTTAGACATAAAGAATATGTTTTTGCTTTCCAGTTTTAGAAACAGTTTCTTTACCAGAGACCTTTGTCAGATTGTCAGATCGAACACAAAATTTTAGAGAAGGGAATTCTTCATACAGAACTTCCTATACTTTACTTACTTGACAGTAAGTATGCAGAAGCATGTATATAAGATAGAGGTTTAAAGAATTTACAAGGAATTGCATTATAAAATAATGTACTAGTACCATTGTTGCAAGTAGTAATTGAATTGTAATCTGAAGAAAGTTATCTCGTGAGGGGTAAATATGAGTGTTATTTTGTAGGGTATAATTTGAGGTTTCTTCTCCTATGAACAATTACACTCTGGTTTTAAACATACTGTAAAGTACAAAAAATCAATATACTATTTCCCAGAGGGCTGGTTAGGCTTCTGACAAAAAATGCTCTTCAGCTCTCAGACTGAAAGTTATAATTTAGTGTTCAAAGTTCAAATTGACGAAGAAAAACAGCTAAGGAAGAATGGGGTGGCAATCTTGAATGATCTCTTTGCTTTGCTTTCCTGTTCCCCTCATTCTCTTTGTCTATTATTTTTCTCCTTTGTGTATGTTTTTCTGTCCTAAATGTCAGCATAGTTTTTGCCCCAAAATAGTGGCAGTTCAGTTTATGTTTCACGTGTAAACTGAGACCTGGAGATTGAGTTATTTTAGTGTGAGTTGATTCTGGGATAAAACCACTTACGTATTATAAGCATCAGTGAAAAATGGAGGAAAATGAATATAAATTCATTTTCATTAATCTTTAAGATCCTTTTTCCGTATTTTCATCTCACCTGAAACAAATTAACCTAGGGGATGACATCTACTGGAAAATAATGTAGTTCCTCTCTCAGACTGAATATTCCAACTAGATTATAGTATTTAAGTACAATATAATAACAGAAAAAAGTTTGCAGAACATAAGGAAATTACATTACTAGTCAGATTCAAGCTGACCTTGATACTTTTAACGTGGAATCTTACATTTGGATCAAAACTTTATCTGAGGATCTCCAAGCATTTTTTCAAGTCATTTGCTTTAGCTTCACAGCCACACTGCTAGTTGCTCCAATATTTTGTAGAGGTTAGTTTAAAAAAGAATAATTCAAGGTCAAATAGTCTGAAACTCTTGCCTCCCAGTAGTAGTCCCTTAATCAATGACTCGGTTCAGCAGAACTATTTAACTTGTAATTTATGTATTCTCTTGTTTATATACAGATCCTGATCGAATTTTGTGCAGGTGGAGCAGTAGATGCAGCAATGTTGGGTAAATAAGTTTTAAATAATAACATTTTTAACAAATTAATAATATTTATGTATTTTAAGACTTGCTTCACATGTGTATTTTTTTTAAAATGCAAATGTTTATGTAATAGGTGTGGCATATGTGTTGAATGTCGGGGTCTTAAAATGATATTTACAACTGTATCTGTGGGTATGGTAACTTACTGAGTTAGACTAATCTCTCATTTTTAAAGTGTTCATTTACTTTCTAAAACCCATTTTTAATGTCTTGATCCTTAAATGAGTGTGATGAGCTGTTCCCTCATGCTTATGAAGCTCTCTGTTGTTTTAACATGATCTATATTGATCATTTTTTAGGATCTCATTCTCCCCCTTTCTTTGTCATCCACCAAATTACATCGTGATAACTTTTTATATAGCGTCAACATTAAGGTTAGATTTCCTGTGCTTATTCCTCAAATGAGGTTAATGCTAATTCCAGCAAGTAAAGGGTCTGTCTTTAACAACATCTCTGTGTACGCAACATCTGCGTACCACAGAAAAGATGCCCAATCTCTAAACTGTGTAGCCTTTCCACAGTTCAGATAGGTAGGGGTACAAAGTTCATGATGAGCAGGGTTTGGGATACAAGGGATGAAATTTTTGTTTCACTTAAAAAAAAAAAAAAAAATTTGATATTAAGTATTTTAAGATAGTGTTTCTGACATATGGTGTTTAGAATCGGTCAGATTAATTGATATTTTTTTTTACATATATTTCTATATTGGTTGCTATAAGCAAATAACATAAAAATGCAAAAACAATGTGTTTGTCTCTTTATCTTCAAGAGCTTGAAAGGCCGTTAACAGAGCCACAGATCAAAGTGGTGTGCAGGCAGACACTGGAAGCATTGAACTACTTGCATGAAAATAAGATCATCCACAGAGATCTAAAAGCTGGCAATATTCTTTTCACATTAGATGGAGACATTAAACTAGGTAAGCATGTTGCACATAAAACTGTTTTCTGGAACTTTACGTGGTCTTATAATTGAATTAGGCTATACTTGAGCAGAGTTCAGTATGTAGCCATCTAAATACAAATCTAAGGATGAGAAGTTCCTCAGTTTTTTCTCTTCATCTGCAAGTATTATTATTTTTACTTTTTTGCCTTCTCTTGGAAGGCTGAAGATTTAATAATGAACTCATTGTCATGGGACATATTTTTAAGCATAATAGAAGTACTCTTGTAGTTTCTAAGTAATACTGTGTATGAGAAAATACAGGTAATAGAGTTTCATGCTAAGGGAGGCAGTGATTTCTTTCTGTTCATTTTAATGACCTCACCTGAGCTGGCTCCTCATCATACGGATTAGAACAAGTTTAACGTTTGTCAAAGCTGGCTGACACATGTATCTTGATAGCTTGCACAGAGCTTACTTCACAGCGCAGACCAGAGGGAGATTTCCTCTCTCTATATATTTAGTGATGTATTCAAGCTTGGTAATCAAGAGTTCTATAAAAAAGACTTGCTATAATTTTGAAAAGTGTACAGTGTCCCTTAAAAGAGTATTTTAGCCCTATTAAGTTTTCTGTACTTTTTGTTTCTGGTACACAAAGATGTAGATGATTCCTCATTTTATAAATATGTGAATAACAAGTTTCCTCCTTGCATTTGAGCTTTATTAAGTGTGTCAATATTTCAGGTTTTGTATTTGAATAAATAGCTCTCTTAATCCTCCTTTTCTTACCACACAGAGCAAAATTAGGCTTCTCAAGTGTTGAGCCCATCAAGTCATTTTGTACAGATTAAAGATAAACATATGGCTATTTTGTCCCTTTGCTCTAATCTCTAGATCTTCATTAAGAAAGTTATATCTATAATAAGTCTATAATGTTTATATTTAAATGTCATCTTTTCTAAATGAAAAATACTGCTTTACTGACAAATAACATAGATGTGCAAAGAAGCATATAAGATAGATGGGGAAAAAATGGAACAAAAATCTCACTTTAAGTGAATTTAAATCCTGAAATCAAAAATTGCATGACTTGCTGAATTAATAAGAGTTCATATGCTATGTTCAAGGAACATTTCATAGGCTAATGTAGTCATTTTCTAATGAAAATAATTTAACTTGCCTGTTCCTACAACAGATATATGCATCTGTCTTGTCCAACAAAACCTAACATTGTCATTACTTTATTAAGTATCTCTTATTATAAATACTATAAAACCTGAGTGCATGGGCATGCAGTTATCAAAATGCAAATACTTTATCTGATTTTGAATTTTTGTGAATCTTTGATTTGGAACATAAAGCATTTTCAAAACAGCTGTAAAATATAAAAATTCTGCCTCCAACTTAATACTATTTTTGCTGTTTGCTTTAAGCGGATTTTGGAGTATCAGCAAAAAACACAAGAACAATACAAAGAAGAGATTCTTTCATTGGTACACCATATTGGTAAGCGCACCATTTTGCTGGCCTTTTAGTATGAACTAATATCCTAATATTATCTTTATTAATATAAGCTTGATTAAATATCACGTAAATGTATTAAGATCAGAATCTGCTTTTTAAAATGTTACAGCAAATTCATGTTGAGAACCCTTTTCATAAGATGTGTATTTGCTAACCTGGTACTTCATTATTCTGTTTGCAGGATGGCTCCAGAAGTAGTAATGTGCGAGACATCTAAAGACAGGCCTTATGATTACAAGGCTGACATTTGGTCTCTTGGCATTACTTTAATAGAAATGGCTCAAATAGAGCCACCTCATCATGAATTAAATCCTATGCGAGTGCTCCTGAAAATAGCAAAATCTGATCCACCTACGTTAGCACAGCCTTCAAAATGGTTTGTATTTTAATGACAACTTTCCCACCCCAGTTTGTAGAATTTGACTGTAAGGTCTATATGTGTGACTTAAGTCTTGCTGAACGTTATGGCACTAGTTTATGCATTAAGTCAGGTACATATTCTATATATGCTCTGTGTGTGTATATAGACACATATGTATCCTTACACAATGGGACTTTGACATTTTTGCTGTAGGTCTGTATGGAAACTTTTATATAGGAATATTTTGTAGAATTTAAGAACTTGGCAGATTTTGCATTAAGACTTAAGAAAAATAACTTTTACCAATGCAGTAAAAGTTCTGAAGACTTCCTGAAAAATAATATTAGGTTAAGGGAAACCTAGATGTTTTTATACTAAAAGAAAAACACATTAAAAGCTGTTAACTATTTGGTTGTTATAATATCCTTTTGTGATTTAGTTGGGGATATAGCAGCTGTGGTTTATTGTAAATTCACAGCTGGAAGTCAACTCTTCTATAAATGGAAGAATATTTTAATAAGTGTCATGCTGATCTTTTCGTTCCCTCATTGTCTTTCTCTTTTTCTAAATCAGTAGGAGTTGTGGTGTAGATGCATGTGAAAGCTAAAGATGTTTCACTGTACTGATCTCATGTCAAGGCTAAATAAAAGCCACTACCTGTTTGTTTTTTGTGTAGGTCATCAGATTTTAAAGATTTTTTGAAGAAATGTTTGGAAAAGAATGTAGATGCAAGGTGGAGTGCAACTCAACTTCTACAGGTAGGAGGAATTAACTATTTGGAAGTATTGTTTGACAGCAAGTGTGTTTTATATTCTCTTAAAAGCAGAGCATAATTGGAGTGACTACTTCAATAATTTAATAGTAGGTGTTTGTACACAATCTGTGTTTGATATTGTTGGATGATCTTTATTTGGCAAAACATAATGAAATAATGCCAAGGGCAGATCAAAGTCTTTGCTTACATATTTTTATATAGTATAACTAATTAATTTGCGTAAGTATTTAAATTATACTTTGATACCTGCAATGGGTGAAGAAGATATTTACATAAGTAGCCAATTGCTGACAGGTGTTTTAAAAGCTTTAGTGCTCAGCTGTCTTCTATAATGCTGTCACTGCAGAAGGGCTAAACAGGAGTAGATGTGACTAGGTACATTTGATTCTGTTTAACGTCAGCGTGCATTTACTTTATCCATAATACATCTGACATGTGTTGAATAGATTAAGCAGCAGGGGCAAGTGGAGAAAGAAGATTAAGACAGTAGGAGTCGGAGAAGAGCAGGTATCTGTTTTCTCTGAAAGAAATAGTTCTATATTCTTGATAGGAAAAAATGTTCCAAAGGAAAAAGATTTTTGCTCTTGAAAAAATGTTTCTAGATAAAAACTTATCAGGAAATAGCTTTACTGTGGAACTGCAAAGAAATGAAAACCATTTCCAGGAAAAATAACCCTTAAAACAAATCTACTTTTATACTTTGGATTATGAAACAGGTTAGTATAAATGAATACCTTGTATTTTTAGTGTGTTTGTTAGATTATTTACACAGAATATGTGATTACAAATGTTTTGATTTTAAAGCTTCAAAAGAGAAAAGTACATTAAGACAGTTATGATTAATGTTAACATTGTCAGTCTTCAAGTTTGAGAGAACCAGAGTAACATTTCTCTGAAGTTAGTATTTCTTTTAAGGTAGGATTTTCCCACTGTGTACAATGAAGTTAGAGCTTATTATTGTGGTTATGTTTTACTTTCACAAGCATCCGTTTGTTACTGTTACTTCCAATAAACCAATACGAGAATTGATTGCGGAGGCTAAGGCAGAAGTTACAGAAGAAGTTGAAGATGGTAAAGATGAGGATGAAGAGGAAGAAACAGAAAATTCTCTGGTCAGTTTAAAATTTAATTGTTCAAATATGCAATTAGTATCAATCACAAATTTCCTATGGATAGCTCAATTTTCTGATGTTCTACCTAACTTCTGAACTACCCACTTGAACTCATTAAGAACTACTAATAAGGAATATTATCTCCATTTATTTTTACTTGTGTATGCAGTGTAGAGTTCTTAAAAAAAATGTGCTGATTTATATATAAGAGGTTTTAAGTCTAAATGACTAGATGGACAAGTTAACATATTCGTGTATTTCATATGATGCTTAAAATACGAAAGAAAATATGTGAATATTACAACATAAGCTAAGTTTGGGATTTTTGTGTGGGTATTAAAGAAAAACCCCAAATCAAGAAAATATATGTTACTTAGAGGATACTGAGTGTATTTTTAAAGATGCTTAAGAATCTTACAACAGGAATTCAGTTTGTCAAAGAGCAAAGCCCTGAAGTTCAGTTATGTGGTGGTAGGCTGAGCAGTGCACGTGTCGGCAGCTCTCTGATATAACTTGTTCAAGCACTGTCAACGTGGACAGTGACCAGTACCACTGGAAGCAGCACAAGAAGCACTCCTCCATTCCTTTCTCATACCTTGCCAAACCAGGCATGTTCCCTGGCCTTCAGACCACTGTCTTTATCCACCCCAAGCAGACCTCCAAGTGTGCATTCCTACCAGCTTCTTCCAGGATTACTCTCTGTCTCCTAGGGCATCACACACCACCTCCATCTGCCGATTAGCTGCTCAGCCATCCATCTCCAGGCAAGCTGGGGGTGAAGTCCACCCTGTGACTCAAAGTGTCTCAAAACAAACAGCCGTACGTTGGTGCCTTGTACGATTAGGGTGGTTCCTGTCTGAGCCTAGGGAGCTGTGAGGAAGATGCAGTTACAGTACTGTGTTAGCTTTAAAAAAAGCATGGAGAACACTAAGCTTCTAGAACGATTGAAGAAATCTCTTAAACTCAATTTTAAATTAAAAGACTGTTTTCTGCGCGCTTAGGAAAACCTTCAGGTAGGAAATGTGTGATCAAACCCGTGCTTGTTACAGTAATTAGCCTAGTATATTCCAAACGGCAAATCAGAAGCCCTATCTCCAAATTACAGGGTTCTAACAGTAAATACAGACAGAGAGATACCATAATCACTTTGAAGAGTTAAAGGGCAATTATGGTTAAAGTGATACTTTATTGGTATATTCTTTTGTATATCTGTATGTAATCTGATAACATTCATTTCAATTCCAGCTATGGCAATTTCTACAGTTAGGTAACTGTTTCCGTTCCAGTTCCATGTTACCACTTACTCAGCTGTGCTGGTCGTTTTCACAATTTTAATGGAGTTTAACAGTGATTGAAAAAGAAATCTAGGTATTTTTATCAAAGAACAAAAGGAGAGATTATTTTTGAGGAAGCAGAATGAGGTTTTAATATTGAATTTTATCAGCGCTGCACTAACTAAAGCTACGTTGCTCCTTCCTAGCCAGCAGAACAAAGAGATGTTTTTCGAATCTGGCTGTAGATGGGACTACCAGGGAAACTAAACTAATAAAATAAGGAGCGATGTGATTGCAAAAAGATGAGAAGATTCTGTGAAGTGTGTGGCAGAGGACAGATCATAATCCCTTTCTTTCAATTGGACTTTATTTTATTGAATTCTTAGAAATGGAGGAGAATTTTTGTGAAATGTTCTGTTCAGGGCCCAGCTACAGTTAAGATGCTTGTCCAGTCATAATACCCAGTGAAGTAGTCTGAAACTATCAAATTCATATAATTCATAATAATAATATGAATAATAATAAATTAATAATAAAAAAATAAAAATAATTCATATAATTCCGCCTCCTCCATAGAACTGTGCTTTAATTAAACTAGGAAATGATGAAATACTCTTCTTCCTTTAATTTTTTAGCAGTTACCTTCAGACAAGCGTGCATCATCAGACCTTAGTATTGCCAGCTCTGAAGAGGATAAGCTTTCACAGAATGCCTCTGTTCTGGAATCTCTTTCTGAAAAAACAGAAAGTAATGCAATTGAGGAGAAAAATAGTACAATATTTCCAGATGATAAAACAATTGGAGACGAATCTGAGGGCATTAACATGAGGAACACGGTTGAAAACATCTCTGATGCTACTGCTGATGATATAAAAGTGCAGAATGGTTCTGTGCCAACTGGTGAAGTTGAGCAAGGCAAACTATTGCCAGCTGAAAAGAGTACAGAAAGTCTGGAAGAAGCACGTGAAAATACAGAACCGCAGAAAGGAGGGAAAGAACTTGATGCAGTAACAAAACCAGAAGTAAATGAACAGAACCAAAAAACAGAGCAAGAAAATGACATAGGAAATGTACAAACAGAGGAAGATAAAGTTAAAATAATACCTACAGCTGCTAATACGGTAGAAATCAGAGAAGCTATTTCTGAGGAAACTGGTGAAAAAGAAGAGGAAAACAGAATAGATCTCTCAGAAAGTAAGAATGAAGAGGTCACTCCAGATAATACTATAGAGCAAAAGGAAGATGGAGCTCAGGAAGAAGCAGTGATAGACACCACTACAGAATCTGTACCTAGTGCTGAGGATAAAGTGTCTGATGAAGAAAAGGAATTAATAAAGCATGCAAATGACAACATGAAGGAGATAGGTGGTACTGCTGAAACACAGATCATCGAGGGGGATAAAATACCCGAGATGGTGGATAAGCCTGTGGAAAGTCAGGCTAAGCAGGTCCGTGAGATAATCAGCTCTGAAGAAACTCTATCAGAAAGCCAAGATAAAGTGATCAAAGCAGATGAGAAGCTGGCAGAAAGTGAAAATGAGGATATTTGTCTAATAAGTAGCATGGAGGAAACAGAGAGCAAAGACTCTGGAAAAGATGATGAGGGCCAGAAGACAATGCAGGCCAAGCCTGAGGCTATTTCTGATAAGGCGGTGGAGAAACTGACGGAGATGGACCAAACATCAGAGGAGCACAGACCTGAGAATATCCAGGAAAACAATATTGAGAGGGACAAAGAACAGTCGGCAGTAACTTCTGATGAAATAATGAAGAGTAAGCTTCAAGATGGTACCGATGAACAAGCTGATGACTCTGAAGTCACTCCAGTACCCAGTATTAGTATAAGCAATGAAGAAAATGATCAAAAGGTCAAAACAGATAATCAAGACAATACTGAAACGTTGCAGCAGCTGGAATCTGAGAATCTGAAGGAAAATGACGCAGATTCGGGCACAGGTTCTACGGCTGATAACAGCAGCATTGACTTGAATTTGTCAATTTCTAGTTTTCTCAGTAAAAACAAAGAGACAGGATCAATATCTTTACAGGTAAGTATAAGCAATAATATATTTTTATATAAAATTCTACGTGAGTGCAGCCCTAAAACTATCTGCAAGTTTGAACCTTGCTAAGAAAAACTGTGTGAGGAACTGCTATGGCAGCGTGGAATATTAAAAATTTATGTGAACTGCAGTATTCTGAATTGAGCACTCAGTAATGTCTGAATGTTGTGCAGCCAAGCTGGTAGTTTATTTTGTTACACAATTATATTTTAAGGCACAATAATATATAAAGAATAACTATAGACAAGGAGATTTGTGCGTGGTTGTAGTTCACATAGCCAAGAAGACTGGTTCAGTGCCTTGCTCTGCACAGAATCCCTGCTTTACCAGGACAGATCTCTTACAACGCCCGAATCTCATGCTGAATTCCTGTCACTTCCATCTTCTGTTTCTCTGTTTAGATTTAAAAGATCTAAGGCAGACAGCCTCTCAAGTCTGCGTATGCCAAGCACTGTACTACTCCTTTATACTACATAGATGCAGTTATGCTGGGATGAATGAGCTTATTTACATAAAGCACGTTCCAGAATATGAACTTTATATCTTTATACTGATATGATTATTGCCATACCACGACTGCAACTGTGTAATCATGGGTTTGAAGAAAAACAACAACAAAAAGGACATGGCTGTGCTAGCATGGCTTCAGTGTATTTGCAGTAAACCCTTACACAATGGAGACAAAGTTTCTGCCAGGGTCTCTTTTGTCCTGTTGTGAAACAATAGCAGCTTTGAGAAGTGGGACTCTTTCCAATTCTGTCAGCAAGGTCACGTGAGCTGGTTACTATCATGTAAGAATTAAAAATAGCACAAAAAAAAACCCACAACAACAAACAAGGAGCAACAAAACGCCTTGCTAATTAAAAGGTGTGAGGAAAAAATAATTGAGCAGATGAGTTAGTTGCCATTCAGTTTCAGTACTGTTTTTTAGAATTAAATACCTTTTTTAATGACTGGGAAAATTATAGGCACAAGCCAACAGTACTTGCAACTCACTTTAGCTCTTGAAAATCAAAGTGCATCAGTTTTTCATTCAGGGATTACCTAGCTTTTGCTCTGAATGGCAATTTAGATGATCAGTAACCAGTTTTCCTTTGAATAAAGAATGTTTCAGTACATGAGAGTTTTTCTAAGTTCTCACTTAAGTGATAACCAATAATCAAGAACTCCTGATTTATATGCAGCAGCCCTCCACACAAACATTTGAAGTAATTTAATATTAAGATCTTTTTTTTTTTAAAGGAATATTACTTAGATACAGAATAACTTACTGATGTTTTATTCAGGAAACTAGAAGACAGAAGAAAACTTTAAAGAAAACTAGGAAGTTTGTTGTTGATGGAGTAGAAGTGAGTGTAACCACATCAAAAATAGTTACTGAAAATGACTCAAAAAGTGAAGAGATGAGATTTCTACGGTAAGCTTTTGTAAAAGTAAATTTTACAGGAGGTTTTATTGTCTTGTACATAACTGATTTTTTTCACATTGAATAAGAGAAAGGGGGGTAATGGTCTTATTTTTGTGATGTTTGGCGTTGCATTCATTTCTTTTGTCAATAGAAAGGAATGTAAAGTGTTTCCTAATGAGATGATTCAAAAGTAGCTTCAGTGGACCGAAGTTGTAAATGCTTTTTTATAACTTTCTTTTATTTTTCTATCAATATTAAAAGTTCTCTTTCATTATTAGGCGTCAAGAGCTAAGAGAGCTGAGACTTCTTCAGAAAGAGGAGCAGAGAGCCCAACAGCAGCTTAGTAACAAGCTCTTGCAACAGCGAGAACAGATGTACAGACGTTTTGAACAGGAAATGACAGTGAGTTTTTGGATTTTGATGCTCTTAAAATGTGACATCCTGAAGGCAAAATACTAACAACAGCGTTACAAGCATTTCCTTCTGATGGCTTCATTCTTGCTAATATTGGCAATATTTTTGTGGTACAGGATGCCCAGCTTGTATGCTAGAACTCACCTGCTAGTAAACAAAAAAAGTGTGTGTGTGGTTTTTTTTAACAGAGTAAAAAGCGACAGTATGATCAAGAAATAGAAAATCTGGAGAAGCAGCAGAAGCAGACAATAGAGCGGTTGGAACAGGAACACACAAATCGTTTACGAGATGAAGCAAAACGCATCAAAGCAGAACAGGAGAAAGAATTGTCCAAATTCCAGAACATGTTGAAGAACAAAAAGAAGGAGGTAAGAGACAAAGATGATGGTATAGAAAATAAGGAGTATGGCCATAGCGAATGGTTGAGGTTAGGTCTCCCAAAAGTCACGTCAACCTCATGTGCTATAACAAGTTGTGGAGGGAGTACTAGTAGTCAGTGTTATTCCTTTTGTTTTACTGCCAAAAATGAAACACAAACAGCTAACAGGAGCGTTTGGGTATTGACTTAATCTAGAAAATGTCATCACATTAGGAGACTTTTCACAGAATATTTAATAATTCTACTATTTTTACAAATAGTAGATTAAGATACAGTATTTTATTGAAGACTGAAAATATTTGAGATTGCTACTTTAAACAAAGCAGCTATAACTGCTTAGTAAATACTTACCAAACTAGGATTTCAAAGAGAAGAGTATGATCTTGATTAATGAGACGAAACACTTAAAGTCCTCAGTTTTGGTTAATAGATTTTTATTAAATGCCTGCTGATGTGGTTTAGAATTTCTTTATATTAAGTGTTAGTTACATGAATTTTGTTCTTTAGCTCAAAAAGGCGAGCTAGGAGTGACAAGTCTGACTTAAAATCTTTTACAATTAATTTCCTGTGTGGTGTACAGTTAAGGCAAAGTGAGTGACACTTTACACTGACACCTTATGCTTTTGATTTGCTTGCATTAGAATAAGAGTGGTGTACCTCTATGGATTTTGCCTCATAATAGCTGTTTTATTTCATTTTCAGATCAGCTTTGTTAGTGCTTGTTTGTATATAAATGTCTCTATTGTTTGTTCTAATAATTATTAGACTTAGAGATTTCTTTTAGAATCTGTACTGTCCATGCTTTTGCATAGAAAGATCCTGTAGTTAAAAAAAAATGCGTAGAAAAAACTGTATTCAATTTGAACTGTCTGCTCACATATAAATAACCATTTTTCTTCTTTTGCGGAACCTCTTGCATTTTTTGAGTCTCTCTCTACTTACTGGTGATGGGGTCCTACATGGGAAAGCGGGAAGAATTTTATATATTTCTCTGAGCTAAAAGCAGTTCTTTCATGGAAACAGGAATAGCATGTGGTGATTTGGACTCTGTTTTCTTATGATGCTTCCACTACTAAACAAACAGGCATTGGTCTCTGGGTGCCTAGTGTTGTATTTAGAACTTCAGAAGGTGATTTACAGTTTGAAGGAAAATGCAGCTGGTGCTCTCGAACTACCCATGTTATGTTGAGGTGTGTGCAGTGTTAAGTTTTGTAATTCTAAAGTGAGTTTTTTTTTTTAAAAAAAGTAACAGACTCATATTCAGCTGATTTAGCCAGCTTATATTTAGAATATTTCTACTCATCTGGTCTAATTCACATTGAACTGAAACACATGTTGTATTTCAGCATGTGTGTAACGAAAAGTTTCTTAAAAACAGAATCAGTTACAGATGGTTTTAGCTTTTAAATTCTTCAGAACTGAACATTTACAACCATTAATATTTTACTTGATTCTATGATTGTTTTTAAGACTTACCCTATGTAGATGTAATATATGGTTGAAATGCTGGTAAAGGCATGTTGTAAATTCATAGTCAAGACAGTGTCAGAAATAGCTCTTTTTCGGTGGAATTTATTTTAAGTTTCCAACCATTGTTCACAGCTTTACCATGAGGTAATCATACTCTGTAGCCCTTTTTCAGTAGTGCTTTAAGAAAATGCCACTTCTGCAGGTGGCGGTTTTCTTATCTATCGACTGTTCTAGCTGCTGCATGAAAACGCAAGCCAAGAGCCTGCCGTTTCTGAGAGCACTGGGCAGCATTTGCATGCAAAAAGAAGCTGGCATATGTCTCTCTCTGCGCTGGCACACCTAAAGCATGCATTGTTCCATCTCTTTTCATTAAGCTCTCCTCAATAAGCTAACATCCCTGCCACTGAAGTAATGCATGCCTCCCAGTTCCTCTAGCGCTTGACCTGCATGTCCTATGTTCAAAATAATGCTTGCCTCAGAGAAAAAGTGTTCTTTTTGCCACCTTCTGCATGCTTATATACACTGTAGGTTTTATGTGAAGTGGAGAAAGCACCAAAAGAGCTGAGAAAAGAGCTCATGAAACGCAAGAAAGAGGAGCTTGCACAAAGCCAGCATGCTCAGGTAACAATGGCAGCTTTAAGCTACTAAAATACAAAAGGCAGCAGTATTCACACAGCTTGATAATTTCACTTGTTGTTGAGTGAACGTGAAACTTAACTCAAACTAACCCTGTGTATTGCTCTCTTTCTTCAACATTCCTGTGTCACTTCCCATGGAGTATAATGTGTAGAATTGTAGGAGCAGTGGTTTTCAAGTTTGTGCTGTTGAGCGTAATGTTTTGTTATGCTGTGCCAAAAAAAGAACTATTTTTCTATGGCAATTTTCATTATGGTGCTTTTATGAGTGGTAAGTACCTGCAGGTCCATCAGCTGATGGAGGTTTCAGGCAGAAGTTATGTGGGGGCAATGTAAGCTCAGGGGAGGCACATACACAGAATATGTGAGCGTTAGGCATCTTACTCTAGTAGCAGAACAGATTAAGTAAAACATAGTTACCTCATGTCTGAGTGTAGGTGTAGGGAAACTCTACAAGACATCATACATAATTTCATGCCTTCAAACTTGCTGCCTTTATATGAGCTAGCTGGAAAGAGGCTAATATTTTAGAAAAAAATGCTTTTGTGATGGCCGTAGTTTGTACATGAGTGAGTTTGTACCCCAGCAGAGCAGGTTTGGATTGAGTAATTTAAAGATTAAACGTTTGTGACCTAGCAGAAAATACCAGCAGCACTATCTGATTACATGTTCGGTTCAGGAGGGGATTTCCCAGCTGAGAATTTGATTGAGTTACAGCTCTCTCCATACCAGGATGTGTCTCTAAGCCTGTTAAGGAAACAATTGAGGAACTAAATTTTCATAATGGTTGTGGTGACTTTGTTTCCTTCGCTGGTTTCAGTATGTTAAAGTAAGGGACAGTTTTAAAGGTGGAAATCCTTACTTGGAATGAGGAAGTACTAGGCAAGGTGCAAATGGAACAGCTTAAATGGCCAGAGTTTTTACTGTCAGCAACTGTTTTTTTGCAATTAGGCTTGGCGTTTAAAATGTATATTTCTAACATACAGCAGAGGTTACCTTCTGTCTTTTGAAGAGCAGCACTGTATTTGATTGTATTCTGACATGGGAAGTGCGTTGTGTCCCACAGGGCGTTGCTCAGGTTATGATTCAGTCTTTTCAGTTGTCTTCGTGTACGCTTTTCAACGCACAAATGCAGGATGTAAGTCCTAAAATGCAAACCAAAAAGTTTTATTTCCCTAATTTTCCAGATGTGTGGTTTTCTTCTTCTCCTCATATGTGCTGATCAGTTTCACTGCTGCCTCCAAAAGAGTTAGCACAAACGTTATATCACTGCACCATTTACTGAAATTTTGATCTTTTTACTGTCCTCTGGGCAAGACACCTGAAGTGTGTCTCAGGCACGATGTACTGCTGTTCTCTGGTGTGTTATTTGTTCAGCACATGTGAGGAACAGTGTGACTTGTATGCTCTGCGTGCAGTGAGATTATGTATTGTAAAGATGAGCGTTTAAGATACTTACTGAGCAAAACCAAGTGGTAATTTTAAAAAGGCAGACTGCCTTGTACTGCCTGCCTTTTACGCCACCCAGCATGTTCTTCCGTAAGGTCAGTGCTCGTTATTTATGTGATACCTGGGTAGATGTGGGACGTAGAAAGGCCAAATGATTTTCTGTGATTGCCTGGTTTATCTTAGTACTAGCAATTAGCACGGTTTCTGTGTTTTTGTTTTTTGTGTGTGTTCTTAACATTTACAGTGTAGATACAGCAGCAATGATATTTAAATTACTGACCGTAAATCCCAAGCATAACTGTTTTTTGACCACGACTACACTAGAGCAGCTGTCCCCATGCACTTCCTAAATCAAAAAAACTCCTAGCAGATCATGCACAGTATTAATTATGTGCCCACATGCTCAAAGTAAGCGCCTAGTTTTCATATCCTTTCTATCTCGAAAGGGAACCAAAGCGGTGTTTTTCTTCAGTCCGTGTATTTGGTTAGGAATGCCTGGTGTGGCTCACAAACGTGGCCTCCCAGTCCTTTTCCTACACTCAGGTCTGCTGCTGTCTGAGCATTCCCCAGCTTCCTCCCTCTGGTTTTCTGTTACTTGTGTAACTCTGCTGCCCCCTGGGAGAAATGAAAGCCTTGTCTGCTGATCAATGACTTTCTGTGGAGATGAAAATCAAGATGCTTCTGGACATAACAAAGGATTTTTAACAAATACCTATTTTCACATGTCGCTGATGGCTCATTCAGTGAAAATAAAGTAAAAAGCTTAGCTCAGGAAGCCCTTCCACTCATCGCCTGTAGCCCAGCACTGTATTCCTGCCTCCCACCATCTCCCTTCCAACAGGCCATCTCTTTGCTTTGTTACATATAGCAGCAAGCTCTGCAGCTGCTCGCCTTGGCTCTGATACCTACACTACTATTGTGCTTTTTTGACCTTTATATCCTGGTAGAAGCATCTGCTTTAATTCTTTAAGTGTGTGCATGCCTGCGTGCTTGTAGATATGTTTGGGTTTTGGTTTTTGAATAGTGGCAGAGAAGAAATGCAACAGTATGTCCTTGGGGTGTGGTGGGGGCTCCCTACTACTACCTGCTCTTTGTAATGTGATGCCACAGACTGGGATACCCTAGATAAGAGGAAGATGCAGGTGTTACGGGGACTGCAGCACACAGATGGCAGGCGTATCACTTTGCAAGGAGCCAGGTCAGCTCTGGTGCACCAAGTCTCTAAGTCCTGCAGGACACAATTCCCACAGTAGCTATTGGGAGTCTTCATGGCAGCCTGACGCGATTCCAAACCTCCGTCAGTAACTTGGTATCTGTGACATGATAAACTACCCGAGTTCGTGCCAGGATAAAGCACCTGAGAGAGAGTTACAAATCTGAAACCCAACATGTAAATAAATAGACTTTACCTAGTAATCCAAAGCAAAATAATCACAAATGCTTTTTTCTTGCATCCACGAATCCATGACATTTTATATAGTGAGATCAACTTTATATTGAGCATGTTTGTCTTCACTAGCTTTGAACCTGCAGTTTGCTTTGAGGAGAGATGAGATGGAATGATTTGCAGATGATTGGTTAGTCTGTTGCCTTTGTTCTTATTTCTGAAAGTATTTAAATATTAAAAATATTCTGTACTCTCTGCATAGAAAATACAAGAGATGCGTAGTTCTATAGCACGAGGCATGTTAGCTCAACTTTTCTTAGCTGTATTTGTTTTCATATATATATAACACAGAACTGGGAATTTCATTAAACTGTAATGTGACTAGAAGAACAAAATTTAATTTATTTCTATTGGTTTTCACCAGGAGCAGGAATTTGTGCAGAAGCAGCAACAAGAACTGGATGCATCTCTAAAGAAAATAATTCAGCAGCAGAAGACAGAACTAGCCACTATTGAACGCGATTGCCTCAACAACAAGCAGCAGCTCATGAGAGGTATTCAGCATCAGACTCCCTCCTTAAAGACAGATATTTGTGTGGCATCTTAATAAAACAATCTGAATCTTTTGAAATCAAAGGCCTTTATGACTTACACAGAACCGCAATAAAAACATGTGCTATAGAATAGCTTTGCTCTTAAAACGCAGCTGTAGGCCACTTCTAAATATCCAACTGAAGGTGGATTCCGAATTATTGTATTGCACTTTCTAAATCGGCCTATGTTTTTACCAGCTCGTGAAGCTGCAATCTGGGAGCTGGAGGAACGACACCTACAAGAGAAACACCAACTCCTCAAACAGCAGCTGAAGGATCAGTACTTCATGCAGAGGCACCAGCTGCTTAAGAGGCATGAAAAAGTTAGTGTTGACTTTAACACTTTGTGTATTAAATCAAAAATGTATGTTATTTTTTATATTGACTTGATTTACAATACATTTTAGACTTGTGATCTCTTCATGTAGCTCTTCACTTGCCTAGGTAATGCCTGTGGAGGTATTTCCATGCTGTACGTGTTCTGTGCTTTGTACTGAAAACCAAATAAACCTAAAACAGAGTAGTTCAATTCTTGGAAATCTAAACCAGACTGTAACTTTACAACTGCAGGAGCGGAGGTTCAGTTCCACTAAAGTTTCTCCTTTCAAATAGTAGAGACATTTAAAAAACATTAATGAGAAGTTGTACCGATTACAACTGGTAATCCATGTCCTTATTTCTTAGATCATTAAATAACTTCGTAGGGGTTGGGCGTGATCCAGAGCTCCCCGGAATAAATGGAAGACTTGATCCACCCCACCCCTACCACTGGTTTCTGCTGAAAGAAATGCTCAAACAATGTGCTTATTGATGAAATGGTGGAAATGTTACAGAATACGTGTTATTTTATAACTTTTACATGTGGTTAACGTTTTAGGAAACGGAACAAATGCAGAGATATAATCAACGCCTCATTGAGGAGTTAAAGAACAAGCAAACTCAGGAAAGAGCCAGGCTGCCTAAAATCCAGCGAAGCGAAGCAAAGACTCGAATGGCTATGTTTAAGAAAAGTTTAAGGATCAATTCATTAGCCTCTCCAGACCAAGATCGTGAAAAAATTAAGCAGGTAATTAACAAAAACACTTTTAGTAGTGTAAAATCTTGATGTGATGTAAACTTAAGTGTGACGTAAGTGTAATGACAGGCCAGAATGCACTCTCAGCATGCTTACAGGTGGTACAAAATTAGGTTGATGCATGGATGGGTCTGGTGCCATTCAGAAGGACCTGTACAAGCTGGAGAATTGAGCAGAGACAAACCTTATGAAGTTCAACAAAGGCAAATTAAAAGTTCTGCATCTTGGGAGGAGTAATTGTAAGCAACTGCACGTGCTGGGCGTTGACTGCCATGAAAGTAGCTTTGCTGAAAAGGCCCTAGGGGTCCCAATGGACAGCGAGTTGAACGTGAGCCAACAGCATCCTGGGCTGCGTCAGGAAGAGTGTTGCTGGCAGGTCCAAGGCAATCATCTTTCCCTTTTCACTTGAGGCACACCTTGGGTCCTGTCTGGGCTCCCCAGTGCAAGACAGATGCGGGATTAATGTAGCAAGTCTAGTCTACTTGTTAATGTAACAAGTCTGTGCTGTGCTTTAAGGAGAGATCAGAGTGCAGAGAGAAATGCAATGCTGGATGAAACTGAGACCATTCAATTTGCAGGAGTTTAAAAATAAAATAAAAATACAGTCAATATTCATGTATCTTAAAACCATTCAATTCACTAATACTGTATGGTTTTTATACTTTTTTATACAGTTTTTGACTCCTGTAAACTGTTGTCTACAGAGGCACAATATAAATCATCTTTTTCATTTTAGTTTGCAGTTCAAGAAGAGAAGAGACAGAAAAACGAGAGACTGGCTCAGCATCAGAAACATGAAAATCAAATGCGGGACCTTCAGTTGCAGTGTGAAGCCAACATCAGAGAACTGCATCAGTTACAGGTTAAAAATAGATGAAATAAAATGAACGTTCAGTGGGAAGATTCCTGTTAATAACAGGCACAGGCAAAGCAGAAACATCTTTTCCTGCATTTTTACTGATTCATGTGGATTTTTCAACGTTGCTTTCAAAGGCCTGCAAGATTCTGTTTAACCAGACTCAGAACCTAACATCAATTAATAAGAAATCGTTTTGCACGTGAGAGGAGCATGAGCCATAAGCAGATGTTAACTCCTAGAATATTTAGCATGTTCCCGGTGCTGTTCTGTGTAGGGAATGTCTCCTTTTAACCCTCTTTTGCTCAAATGTCAATCGGAACAGAGGTAGGCAGCACCAGGCATTGCCCACAGGGCATGGAGGTCTTTGCAAAGTGCAGGCTGCCATTTTGGAGCTTTGGGAAGCTATTTAGAAGGAATGCTCTTCTGGCAGTAAGGAATTCAATGTTGTCATTTTTTGTATGCATTTTGTAGAAGTAGGTTCTGCGTACTGAAGGCCAGGCATCCTTTTCCATGACGTCTGCTTATTCTCTGCTTCAGGGACACCAGGCAGTTTTAATGCATGAAATGATCACCTGCTGATCACCTTTGTACAGAGAAAGGTTCCATCTTCCAGTGGCCAATGAAGCAACTTCTACTGATCGCTTCCTTTCATCTGGTGAAAACAGTCCCTGGCTGCGCTACTACTAATTCACCCCAGCAAATCCCCAAGTCCCGTGGGAGTCTGCGTGAGACTTTCAGCTAAAGCAAAATCGAGCAGATTAGGGCTACTCTGAGCCACATCAAGAGAAGCTGGCCCTTAGCTGCACTCAGGACTAGACAAGTGCTTGTCATTTTTGTTCCCGTGCTTTCATACTCTGCATCAGAGCCAGTTGGGACTGGAGTCTTAGAAACAAGAAGGGCTTCAGAGACTGCAGTTGCCAACTGCTCTTTAATATTAAGATTTGTTGCAGCCAACTGTATTCTTGCCACGCTTCAAAAGGCCCCTGGAAGCTAAACAAACACATTTATAACTTAGAGGAATGTGAAACTTGTGTGGGGTTTGATTATCCTTCTTGTTACAGGGCGATTCTGAGGCTGCTTCTATGCAAGCATGTTTCTGTCCTCGCTAGGCCCCGTTTGTTAGTGTCAACTCCTTCAGCTCTCACCAAGAGTGGAAGTATTGGAAGTATTCTTCCAGAAGTTTGGAAGTATTCTTCCAGAAAAAAACAAACAAACAAACAAAAAACCTACCTCCTTTTTAACGTAATTGATTTTAATAAGTTATACAAACTGGCTCTAGAAAGCAAAGCAGAAATGCTGCATGACCTTGGGTGGCGTTATTAGGCAGTGACCACGGTTTGTAGCGCTGTCAGCTGCTCTCTGAATGGTTCTCAGCAGCATGTTTAGATGTACAAGTATTTCTTATCTCAATTGGTTCTGATGGCAAGACCAGCTTTTGATAATACAGGCCTGTAACAAACTTTTATCTTGTAATTATGTACGTCACTGTTTACACAGGCTAGTAAGCTAATTAAAAAGAATTAGGACAACATATGTCACTATACAAATATTACGTTGTCTAATCTGAATTGGTTTGATGAGGATTATTTTTATCTTGTTTTAAGAATGAAAAATGCCATCTACTGGTTGAGCATGAGACTCAGAAGCTAAAAGAGCTGGATGAAGAGCACAGCCAAGAACTGAAGGAATGGAGAGAGAAATTGAGACCAAGAAAAAAGGTAAATTGGAGTGGTTTGAATTGGAATATAATGAGGTGTTAAACCTAGCAAATACAGATCATATTAAAAAAAATTGCAGAGGAGGAGAATTGAGCTACTGTACAAAACTGCTACAGTTCACTTATAATAAGTTAAAATACGTGCAACAAAAAAGGCTCACGTTACCAGCCTCTGTGTTCCTCTTGCAGGGCATGTGTGCATATTTGCGTATAAAACCTCTTAGCTGGAGTAAATCTGTTTTAGGACTCTATTTCAGAAGCCAATAGGATATTAAAAAAAAGAGTGCTAAATATTTGAGAGGGGGGTGGTGGTAGTTGTTTGTTTTGTTATTTTTTTTCTGATGTTGTATCAGACCACGTCAGCAGTAGAACAGGCTTCTTGTACTTCCTTTGCCTTGTATTCATATAACAATCTCATCTTGGTTTTAGACACTGGAAGAAGAATTTGCCAGAAAATTGCAAGAACAGGAAGTTTTCTTTAAAATGACTGGAGAATCTGAATGCCTTAACCCTTCAACACAAAGCCGGATTTCCAAATTCTATCCAATCCCCAGCCTTCACTCCACTGGGTCGTAACTCTGGGAACTGCTGTAGGTTTTTCATATTTGGAGTTCGTCATCCTCATCGTCTAACCTGATCTAATCTGTGGAGTACATCAAAAGACCTGGCACTTTTTGTTTTCGGTGGAGACAATCAGTGTCACGATCGTTCTTTTTTTTTACTACTTTGAATGGAAGAGAGGAGAAAAGGAGTCGGTGTATAATGGTAATGTGACGTCCTTCAGATGTTTCAAGAATGTTTTTTATCTCAGTCTCAAAAAGTATGTTATCTATGGTTTTGACTTTAAGCAAACCTAAAATATGAATTATAATCTTTCTCATCACAAAAAATGGTTTCTTATGTGAACATTTAAACTGTCTAAGTTCTGCTACTGTGTTTTTAAGTGTGTCATTTCTACACAAGAGAATTCCACAACTGAAATTGCCACAAGAGGTTTAAAATGTTAGTGTTGAGCAGCGTCTTCATAGTGAGGACTGAAACTAATTGCTCAGAACATGCCAATAATCATAAAAAATGAACCCTTGTGTTTAAATATGGTTGGTAACAGTAACAACCTTTGCAACTTCTTTAAAAAAAGAAACCTCTGGCATAAATCAAACTGAGCTGATCTCCATTACATATTTTGTCCATTAGTTCCATAATGAAATGGGGTGCTAGTTTAATTAATACAGTGCCTGAAACACTTAGGTATGCTCATCCTGGCAACAGGGTAGTATTTGTCACTTATGAAACAAAAACAAAATAAAACTCCTTCGCATTGTCGTTACTGTACAAAACAGAAGATTTCTTGCTGCTACTGCCATTTTTGTTGTAAATCCTCACCCTAAAATATTTTGCACTAAAATATGTAAAGGTGAAAGAAATGCTAACTTTAAAATGCACAGTTTGTTGTTTTCCTTAGCTATTACAGGTGGTTAGTTCTACAAATAGAAAAGCTGTAGAATGTATTTTTTAGAAAGCATTGTGCGAGACGCACGTGGTCGCTCTAACTGTACCTGGAATGGGTAGAGCCATCCTTCTGTTCTTACCAAAGCCTGTTCATTGAAACTCCATCGGAGAAGTGGAGGTGGGTGGCTGTATTTATGGATAACCATGGCAGAAGTCTGATTTGGTTGGAAATGTTAACTTGATTTTTTTGTTTGTTTGTTTTAGTCATTTTATAGAAAGATTTAAGTTAAATATATAGACAAAATACTTAATGAAGCTGGTTTTTTGCTTTTGTGTTGCCACGTACTAACATAGACGGTTTTTATTTTTTAAGTTCGTAGATGTAAAATAAGTTATTTACCTGACTGATCTGCAGTGGAAAAAATCTGAAATGTTTCTCATAGCTGGTGGGGAAGGAAAAGTGCATTAGGTCACGTTTGCTGCACTCCTTTTGATGGTTCGAGTCATATCAAGACAGTATTATAAGCTGTACTTTGGTATGCTGGCGTTAGATTTGTAAAATAGTATTTGTTTTCTGTTATTTGAGGCCTAACTTTCTAGTCTCTTTGGGCATCGACTGCAACCGTTGGTTTTGTTTTGCTAGCTTGCATTAAATGTGAGACTGGTGAACATTTACATGATGTTCATTTCATGGGAACAGTATTGATGCATGTGAATGAACTCAGAAATTAACATAGGACTTTAATCAGATGTGGTTGAAATCTTGGATGCTGAAATCCTTGGATGTTGAAGCTATACCTTCTCAATGAAGACATTTAAAATATACAGCACAGTAAAAACAGTTGGAAAATGCATGTTTTAATTTAAATTTTGTAACTTTTTGGTAGCATAATTACTTTAATAGCTAGCCTTAATTTCTGGCATTTAATTATATAAGTGTATTGTGTACCGTTGTAAATTCACATATCATTATCTCTAGAATGTTATCTGTTGCTAAATGCAAAGTTCTTTTCAGTTGTTTGTTCAGTAGGGTGAAAAAAGACTCTGAAAACCTTTCCTTTAAGTTCCACCATCATAAACAGACTGTTACTAAAATAACATTAAGTAATTTTCATCTCTGTATTTAAGAATTTGTTTGCAATTTTGTATGGAGCAGGCTCAGTGATTTATTTGAAGAGTAAACGTAGCAGGCAGATTTCCTCTTCTGGATTATCTCTGCCTTTATCCACATTAAATTCTCAGAGCAATGTTAATCTTACATTTTTGGCAGTTTCAGTGATAACTTGCTAATATATATTGGCATGGTGGTTACCTCTGTCTACATCTGGTAAATCTTTACTTTGAAGATCCTTTTCACAGAAGCTCCTGCAGTCTGACCACACTGTAAATTGTACAAATGCCTGAGTTGTGTGGAGTAGGGAGGGACTGAATGTAGCAATCAAAGCCTTAGCAAGTCCTTGACTGTCTGGAACTGGAGAGCACTGTTAAGCAGCTGCAGTCTTGTAATTGCGCTGAGAATTGATATCTGGTGTGAAAATCCACTTTTCTGGGATAACAGGCACTAACATAGGTACTTACACTTTTAGATTGAAAGCCAGCATTTTATCAGCATAGTGGAACATGAAAGAGGAGGTGTATGCTCTTAGAGCACTGTCAGAAAATCCAATTCAAATAGATTTAGTCTCGCATTGGCCTGGAAGAGATCTTCTGAGATATAAAATCCAATCTGTCTCCTATCACGTGTCACATAATCCCTTTAATAAATGGTGGAAGCTCTGTCTCAGAGGTAGTTAGGTGTATTTTCCGTAGTCAAAACAACGTGCTTGCTTGCTGAGTTTCTGGCAGATCTCATTTTCTCTACATGCCCCTCAGAAGCTGAGCAAATACTGATTCTTGCTCGCCTTCATTTTACATCATAGCTGCTGGCTGCAGCAAGATGAACAAAGGCACTAAAGCACGTGCACTGCAGTGCACCGCATTGTTCTCTGCTCCTCTATTTACACTTGGTTTGGACAAGAAAAAAATCTGCATGCAAGCTTGTGGCCTCTGAAGGATTCAGACCTCACAATTTTTTAATCAGCTCTGAAAGCAGATTTCAGCACTTGCTAAATTAGCTTTCTTGGGGTGGGGCATTGTAAATAGAGGAGTCAGCAGTTCTTCTCCCACCCTGAGAGTTATGGGAGCTCAGCTGCTCCCAGTGCCTTGTAATTCTCTGCCAGTGCAGCCATGCAGGTGGACCAGCGAGATCTTGGGATGACCAAGCTCTTTTAAACTTAAATCAGTTTAAACTTTGCTGTTACTTGGGTGCAGAGGGAATACCCCAGCACGTTTGCTGCTGTTTCCCACAGGACACCACAGCTCTTTCTTTCAAGCGCTGTGCTGAATGCATAAGAAGCAAGTGTGGCATGAAAAGCTGTGGTATGGAGGTTACTTCTGTGGTTGACCAGATTTACTCTAATTTATTGTTAAAGGTTTTCCTTTAGAAGTTCAAAGTGAGAGGGGGCAGCACTGCAGCTGTTGGTACCAACGTTATGACCCGCGGTGTCCTGACCCACTGGCGTTCACTCGGTGATTCTTCACAGGACTTTGTTGAGTATCCAACCGATCACGTGGCTTAAGAGCCAGCAAGCCAGATATTTAAAATATGATTATTCTCTCCCAGAGCCATTTGTTATAAATACAGGGAACAGGATTTTTTTTCTTAATGAATACATAGGAACCTTAGCACCATAACGAAGTCAGAGTCTGAGAGAGCCAAACAAAACAGTAGTGTAGTTGCTTTCCTCAGGCCACAATGTAAAAATGTCTTCTATGGCAGCAAAATGAAGACAGTGGTGCCACAGTCATTGGAGGCAGTCATCAGGACAAGGAGGAGCCCTGATGATGGCCACCACCTGAAAAACTTCCTGCTTTGCATGTTAGCATTTACAGTCCTGTCACTTTACTTCAAGATCTGCACTTCTGCATCTCAGAGAACCTTCCTTGTGTTGATGTGTCCACATGTGTTTCCCAGTCCCTGACTTCTAACTGATAGCAGATCCGAAATGAGGTCAGAGAGAGGTGACCCTCCTCACTCCCGGACAAGCCAGGGCCAGGCTGCCTTGGCACCTTTCTTAGTCTTACAAAGGATGAGAACAGCTAAAGGGGGGGGGAAGGAAGAAAAATTCATTGCATTTCTCTAGCTAGGAAGGTGGGGATGTTTGCAGAGCTTTTAGTTGTTTTTCAGCCTCTCTTTCTCGCCTCAGTCCTTGTCCTTCGTTTCAGTAACTACTGCACTCCTGGCCCAAGGGCAGTCTGTGGGTCCAGAGGGAAACAGAAGCCTTCTTAAGCTAAAACATGCTTAAACCAGCAACAGAGCGAGGACTCCTGCACTTCTCTGTACTGAAAGCAGAAGGGAGTTACTGAGCCCCAAGTTGCTTTAATTTTATGAAATATCTTCCACGGTTTCCATGCTAGGTAAAGCCCCTTTCTCACTGATCATCAACCACCCAGGCTGAAAGGGAAAGAGCAGAAACTATACATTCTAGAGCCATCCAATGCAACCCAACTGTTGCGCTGTCCTGCCCCTGTTCTCTGTAAGCGAGCCAAGCGGAGCGCTGTTTGTTCTGTCATAAAGCCTGGAAATCCACGGCAGCTCCGGCCTCACGTCATCCCAGCTGTTTGTTGAATGTTTTGTGTTAACAAACCAAGTTATTTTTGCCTTACAGGAAGCAACCAAAAATCAGGAGACGGATAAATAGTTGGCTAAGGATCTCTGTATGTACAGCTCATGGAAATAAATTTGCAGTAGCAGCCATACACCAGGTTTTTGTTTTTTTTTTCTTTGTGTGTGTGTTTTTTTGTTCTTGTTTTTAAAAGTACTTTTCATTTCATGGCTTTCTGTAGAATATTGTAATAATTCTGCTGTAAATACAATAAAAATCACAGTTTGCTGAGATGGCCTCTGTTTTGTTCTTAGAATACTTGCATGAAATACAAGGGAGCTGTGAGGGAATTCCACATTCACTCCAAATTCGGGCTGCCTCTCCAGCACTGAAATCCCGTGATGCATAGTGCCTCACTACAAGCAAGGTGATGGTGTGGTGGTGGCAGTGTGCAGAGGCCCCCAGTAACGTGACTGAAACCCAGCCCTAACATGAAAGAAGTCGCTGCCTGCTCCTGTGATGAGAAGCAAAAGAGCAGCTCTCAGCCACTCCAACCACACACTGCGTCAGCCACACTCACTGACTTTGGTATTGCCTGCCCAACGTCACACTGATAAGCACATGCAGGGTGTAAAGTACACTTTAATTGGGGTGTTTACATTAAAAAGTTATTTTTTCCTAATGTTTAGAAATAGAATACAAAAATATCTTTTAAAGTCAGCAAATTGCTTAACAAAAGTGCTTCGGTTCTGTCCCTGTGCATTGCCCCCCCCGCCCCCGCCCCAACCCCAGTGGCACTGCTGTGAGGCACTGCAAAGCACGAGGACCAGGCTCCCTGTGAAATAGGGGAGAGCCCCGCATGCTGCCTGAGCCCGTCCTGTAGGGAACTTGTCAGAGGAAGCAGGCCCAGGAGCAGGGTTAATGCACACAGAGTGCCAGGGCATTGTAAAACTGAGGAGCTGCGAGGGAATCGCTTTTTAAAGCAGGTCACAGGCCGGGGTGACAGCAGGTGCTGACCCCAGGGGTCTGAAAGCGCTATGGGGCATGGGGGCAGGCACCAGCACCATGTGCAGCTGGGTGGGGAAGGCAGCGCCCAGGGGGCCCAGGCATTTCTCCCTCTGGGCTCAGCGCCTGATAGGGAGCAGTGTTTGGGGGACCAGGAGCGGTGCTGCACGTCCCTCCCAGAGGCCCCTGAGCCCGGACCCTGCTCGGTACCACCCGCACCTGCTTCAGCAGGTCCTCCTGCTTGCGCCCAGCACAGCAAACCCATGGAGAAGAAATCCTAGGGCACTCAGAAAGCTGTCCCAGCGCTTCCTACAGCACTTTCTGTCTGAATCTGAGCTCTGAAAAAAATGGTTGTTTGGTGGGGAAGGATTTCTTTTTTCTTTTTTGCTGAGTACTTGGATAGTTGATTAAAAAAAAAAAAAAGGAGGTTTTTACATAGCCAGGAGTAACACAAGAAGCCTGGGCTGGATGGGCCGGGGAGCCCTGGTCAGCCCCCCCCGCTGCACACACCTGGGAAGTCAGGGCACTAAGGCACACATTTGCAACAGGAGCAAACACCCACATCAGGACCATGCTGGACACATAACAGAGCCATTCAAACCTCAGCAACAACACCGAACTATCGAGGATAAGTAGTTAGCTTACTGGCAAGGACATGTTAGCAGTAAGGCAGTGAAGATCCACACAGATTCTCTGTGGGCTGCTAGGAATGCTGCCCGGTGCAGAACTGAGTTGGCTCTGTCCTTAAACCCCAACACTTCTTCTTCTTCTTCTGCCAACGTACACTTGTTCACCTGGGAACAAGGAAGTTGAAAGGCAGGTTATTTGAAGCATTCGTGTGGGAAAAAAAAAAGACCAAAAAAAAACCAAACTTCAAACAACAACAAAAACCCAACATGTGCTGTGTCAGTTCTCCAGCAGCTCCCAGAGCTGTGCTGGTGTCTGGGCGATCCTCCAGTCCCTGACATGCCAAGCCCGCTCTCCTGGGCAGCAGACAGTCCTACCTTTCTCGCCTTTCTCTCCTTTGGGTCCCCTTTGCCCGTGGCGTCCTGGTGGGCCCATCGGTCCGGGGTCACCTGAAGGAAGGAGAAGACCAAGTTTGCCCTGAACATGACTGGCCTGCAGACAGGGACAGGCAGGGGAAGGGAGACCAAGTCAGGAGGGTGCCTGCAGGGGGGCTGTGACCCCGAGAGCAGCCCATTGCCAACCATCCCGGTGGACACGGTGCTGCTTCCCCGGCAGCAGGAAGGTACTGGCATTAGAGGGCTTGAGAGGGAAGGGGCAGCCAACCTTACCTTTGGGTCCAGGGTAACCCCGCTCTCCCTTCTCACCAGGTGGCCCCTGGACAGTTCCATGTGCTGGAGAGGAAAATGAAGGTGAGCATGAACAAGCAGGACAAACCACTTCTAAAGGACTCTGTGTCCCTTAGAGAAGCACTGAGTCACTCTGGAAGGCCGCTGCTATAGGTTAGATGGGATTAGACAGAGCAGGGCAGGTTTTTCATAAATGTTTTTGGTCCCAACAAAGTCCCAGAGGCAGGCTGTGACCTCATGTCACCAGCACTGCTCTGCCACCCTCCCAAGCGTCCTGGCTGTCACCAGGGCTGGAGCTGGTCCACACAATGTGACAGCAGTGAGCAGCAGCAGCTCTCTCATTTTGCCCTATATGTGCCAGTCCAACCAGCTTAAAACGGACTACAGGGCTGCAAGCACAGTAGTCTTTAGGGTTTGGGATGAGTTTCCTACAAGTAGTGGGAAAGCCTCATGTCCTTCCTGATGATGAGACCCGCAAGGGAGGAAGGGGATGGAAAGACCACCTGCCTCCAGCTTTGCATCTTGACTGTATTTCTGCATCATGCAAGGGCGAAAGGATTATTAACTCTTCAAGAGGCTGGAGAGACCTCATATGCGTGAGCCAGAAACACCAGGTCAAAGTCACTTACCTCTGAAGAAGTCCATAAGGTCCTCAGTGACATTGCCATAGGCTGCAAAGACCCTGCTGATTCCAGGGGGACCAGGAGGACCTGGGGGACCTGGTGGCCCCTGTCCAGTGTAAGACATCAGGTCCTGGAGGATACCTCGGCCTGAGCAGATAAAGATGTTGTTTAAAAGGAGCTGTGGCTGGATGCTGGGGCAGGAGGATGTTATGGATAGCTGCGGGCAGTGGGAAGGGTGAGGGAAGGGAATGGGGTGAGGGAATGGGGTGGCAGCATGCACAGGGCCTTGGGAGTTGGGCTGGAACAGGGAGGCTGAGGAGAAGGAGGCATCCCACTCACTCTGCAGGTTCTCTGACACGTGGCGCGCCAGCTCATTGTAATCCAGGGATCCAGAGAAGGAGTTGCTGTAAGATCTGCCTGAACCTGCTGATCTCCTGTGGGACTCCTCAGCTGCCAGCAAGTCATCAAAAGAGCCATCACTACCCATGGAGGCACCGTAAGAGCCCTCGCTGCCCATGGAAGCACTGTACGATGACATGCTGCTCATGGAGCTGCTGTAAGAGCTGCCTGCGCCCACTGACATTCCGTGGGATCCCTCAGCACCAAGGGATCCTCCGTGTGACCGCTCAGAAGACAGCGACTCGCCGTACACTGACGCCAGAGACCCGGCCACCAAACCACTATCTCCTTTGGGTCCTGGTGGTCCCCGCGGCCCAGGGGGCCCGGGCGGCCCCGAGATGTAGCTTCGAACTTCATCACCTGCAAAATACAAGAGGCACTGAGGGGACTTCAGGGACACAGGGATACCTGCCCTCCCCCAGCTGCACAGATGCCCTATGCTACTATCTGAATGAAGACTGGAGCGTGACACTGTCCTGCCAGTCCCTGCCGTGTCCCTCCTGTACTGCCCTGCCTCAGGCAGCCAGCACATACATCAATCCTGAACTTTACAGATGGAAAAATGGAGGCATAACACCCTCCTCCTCCTCTTCTCCCTCTCTCGCACAGTTTTTGGGTGCTCCATTCGGAAACCTGCCCAATGATTTTGCAGATGGGTGCGCTCCTCTCAGGCCGAGCACAGCACCACTGCCGAAAGAGCCTTCTGTGCCCAGTCTCCCAGAAGTGAGGGCACCCCCTTGTTGTTCAAAGGCTGCCCTGGGTGACTTGCCAGCATGACAGCTCAGACCAGTGCTGCCTCACAGCTGGCTCAGTTGCACTCCAAATCTCACATCATCATTTTCTCTGTCAAAGAAAACGCTTTTCCAATGGCAAGAGCCTGCAGGTGACCTTACTAACAGCTCACTGCTCAGTGCAGGCCATTTGGAACTGCCCAGTGCCTGTTCCTTTAGGCTCACAACAAGGGCTTTGGCCTTGCAGTTGGACTGAGAAGAGACAGGCCTACGGGGTGAAGCAAAGCCTCCCTACAGCCTGTAAGGGAAGTGTTGGGATGAGCCTGCATGGATAAGGTGTTGTTGCTCCAGCGCCTTCCTCAAGGAAGGCTACAGAGCCAGCAGCCTTCACAAGCAGAGCCCAGCTGTGTGCAGGATGGACGCTGTCCCCTTACTCTTCAGATACTGGATCAGCTCGCTCCTGAACTCATCGCTGTGGGTGATGTCAGCGTAGGACAGGAGCCCGGTTCCTGAGAAGCCTGGTGGTCCTGGAGGGCCCGGTGGGCCAGGTGGGCCCTGCACTCCAGAGATGGAAGAGTATCCCACATCTTGAGAGAGAGGAAGAACGACGTACAGTGAGAGGACAAGAAAATCGCACATCTAGGAATCTTGTAAGTTTAAAGGTTCCAACCCCAGATTCCAACCCCTTCCAGTTAACAGTGATGAGATTTTTTCAAGTGACCTGGTTCCCAGTGGGCAGTCCAGTCCCGGTAAGCTAAATCTCAGGCTTGGTCCCCCCCAGCACCTCCACCCAGAATCTCCCTGCCAGCTGTGAGAAACCCAGGGGCTTACTTTGTAGGTAAGCGGAGATGTCCTCCAGAGAGGCGCCAGGTGATCCAGGGATCCCTGGAGGCCCTGGAGGCCCAGGGGGACCAACAAGACCACTGAATTCAGAGTCTGCAAGACACAAGGAAGATAAGATGTTACCCAACCCACTGCAATTCTGATGAACTTTCCCTGACGGCATGGTATTGCCATCTAAAACCAAGCCTGGGGTACTTTTTTCTCCCCAGCACCGTCTAGAGCAGCCTTCCTGGTGCAGCCCACTTCCCCGAGTGGAGACCCCAAAGAGTGCAGAGGTCCATATTTTTAGATAGACTTTTTAACAGTGTCCAAAGAAGATCTTTTATGCTGCAGAGTTTGAAAGGACAAATTGCTCCTCCACACCCATGCCCAAGAACAGCACTTTGCTGCTGCCACTCTTCACAGGAGCACAGGGCTCTGTCTGCAGCCACTCGTGGTCTGTGCAGGTCCTGGCATTGCCCAGGAGGCCTGCAGGGCTTTAACTGAGGCAAAGAGGATCACTGCAGCCTTGTAGAGGGTTGTTTGTGGTGACAGCCAAAAGGAAAAGTTCTGCACTTACAAATGAGTCATTTGCAGATAGGGGGTGGTGGTAGGGACCCCTGTGGCAGTGCCCTCACGTACTGAACTTTGTTAGTGTGACTGAGCCTGTAAAAAGCTGCTGGGAGTGTGGAGGAACCTGTGGCATGGGAGTCACAAAGTTGGCTTACTTCGCAGGTATGTTGCTAGGTCACTGTAAGATATGCCAGGTGTCCCCGGAGGTCCAGGTGGGCCAGGGAGCCCAATGCTCATCCCAGAACCTGCAAAATCAAACAGATCCAGCAATAACACATTACCAAAAGGGGCTGTACACCGGGAGCAGATAGGCTGCTGGGCTCACTCATAGGCAGTGCAGAAGGGCTGCTGCAAGTTCATCGCCTGGGCTGCCTTGACACAAAGTGGGAGTAGATCAACTCCTCCCCAGTGAAATACATCCTGGCCACAGACCAAACAGAAAAGGTAGACAAAGGCAATTGAAGGCACTGATGGGACTCCTAAGATGGCCAAGGTGAGGTGATGGCCCTCAGCTCAGTTCTTAGCAAAGCAAGAACTCATTCCTAGTGTCTGTGGATAATGCCTTAGTCACAAGGTATCTTTGTTCTATCCCAAGTCTCTCACAATCTCTGTGAGGACATCTCTGTACTTAGGAATTCACTCAGTCAACACTGGAAGTTTTCACCAATTTCATGAGCTTTTTGGCCAGCTCCCAAGAAAATAGAGGGAAATAGACATTAAGAGGACCATTACTTGACAAATAGCTGATAAACCGTCTGGTCAACTCATCGTAATCCAGTGACAGCGACATTCCACCTCCTCCTGGTCCAGGAGGCCCCGGTGGGCCCTGGGGTCCAATCAGATACTGACGAATCTCTTCTCCTGGAAATGAAAGACACTTCTTTAAGACTGTCCAGCTGCTTTCAAGAAGCCAGGTGTGAGGGCATGCTGAGACCTCTCCACTAGAGAGACCACCCAAACCTATGGATGCAAAGCTCCTTTCCTCTGCCACTCCTTTTCTGAGTGTGATCTGCGCTCTGTATGGAGTCAGAAACATTTGTGACAGGACAGGGAATCTCCTAGAACCGGTGGTCCCAGAAGAATGACAATTTGGATTGCCAAAGGGACCTCCTTGTGCTTCCTTGTGCTCTGTGTCTTCAGGACACCCTGAACAACATCTTGGGTAAAGGGAAGCAAGGGTGACTCAGCTGGTAAAGACCAAGCTGAGCTTTGTGGCATTTCAGCAGCTATTTGTCTGTCTGAAATGTGGAATTGGATTGACTCCCCACCGGCATGCAGTGTAGGCCAGCATCATCCATACCTCTAGGTACAGCAAAATGACATCCCAGTGATTTATCAGCCCACAATAGCAGCGTGTAGAGGAAAGAACACAGAGCTGGGTATCCTGCCCACCTTAAGAACAAAGGCACAGCGAGGCTTTGGGGTGGGCAAAAAGAAATGGGAAACCTTAAGAGAGCAGGGGAACTGGAAAGTAAAGCCACAGGCTTTCATGGGAGACAGAAACTGTGGGGAAATTCTGAAGAGAAGTGATGTAGACAGATGCCCCAGAGAGCCAGCAAGGAAAAGGGAAGGGAGAGAGTCAGAAACTGCAAAGTTATAGCAGTGGGAATGAAAAGCAGACCAGGTGAGAAAGTATAGCTTCTGGAAAGCATGCAAACTCTCCAGTACAAGACATAAATCTGTCTCCAAAGGACTTGGAAGGAGACACTGCAGGTCACTCAGCAGCACCTACAGCAGGCCTTAGCCCTCCAAAACAGCTGCTGGTAACTCCAGTTGGAAGCAGGGGACTAGAGGGAAGGGCAGACCTCCAGGCTGCTGGGATGCCTCATCCCCATCTCCCATGTTTCTCTTCAGGGTCACTTACTCTGCAGCATGTCCAAAAGTTCTTGATACAAAACTGATGTAGTTGACACTGAACTGGCATATGACTGATAACGATCTGAAGAGCCTGTGGGCACAAAAAAGGTTCTGTGTCAGGCAAGATTAAGAGGAGGTAGCAGGTGAAGAGGGGTCAGGCAGAGACATAGGAAAGCTGAATTAATCCAGTTTAACTGGTGGAATGGGCTTCTCATGGAGAGCACCACAAATCAGCTGCAGTCTCACACAGCTAGGTCATTTCCACAGCAATGTGGTCTCTGCCCTCTTCCGAGGTTCCAAGATGCTTCCAAAAGTTTGGGGAATTTCAGCTGCTTTAGGAGGGCTCCAGGAAGACAAGACAGACCCAGAATACCTGAGACCATGTACACCAAATACAGCCACCTCTTGGTGGGGCTTGGGGACATTACAGGGTCTAACAGCTAGTGTTTAATGTGAGACTGTTCAAACAGTAACTGTTTGAGCAGTCTCACCATTAATCTAACCATTAAAATGAGAGAAGGCTCAGAGGACACTTCAGCTGTGTGGAGTCCTAGGCTAAGATATGCAAAAGGTCAGTAACAGGCTTTAGAGGGGCTGTTGCTTAAAGACTGTTGTCTCTCCTGAGGTCTTGTGGGTGTTGCACAAGCTCAGCAGAGAGTGTGATTTGGTACTCACAGAGCTTACCAGTACAGGAACAGGGTGCTTACTTGTCATATAGCTCATAACCCGGGTAGCCAGCTCTGCATAATCCAGGCTATTCCCATCTGCAGTGGTGATGATCCCGGGTGGGCCTGGAGGGCCTGGTGGGCCTTGGGCACCGGTCAAATAATGCCTTACGTTGTCACCTAGGTGGGATGCCCAAGATACGCTCACATCATTAGAGGGAAGATGATGGCCATATGCACAATTACTGGACCCTTTTCCCCTAGGGAAAAAGCAGGGCCACAGAAGAGCAGTTCTGCAGAGACCACAGCAGGCAACAGCACTTCATAATATTCAAGAAAAATAGGGCTGCTGCCTCTAACAAAGGGCTCAGGGAGCAAAAGGAAGACAGGCATGCATCTGCTGACCTGCAGCAAAGCTCAGTCATACTCACTTTTCAGGTAGTCAGTGACATACTGCTGGATCTCTTGAGATGAACTTCCACCTGGGCCAGGAGGACCGGGTGGGCCGGGAGGACCTGGGGGTCCCTGAATTTGTCTGGATCCACCTACAGAAATCATTGTAAGGAAAGTTTTTGTCATGATCGCATTAGACCAAGCAATGCTAAGCATCGAGCTTGCATCAAGCCCTTCCCACAGGTCTGGGAAGAGCTTTGAGAATGACCTATGCAGTCAGTGGCTCCCCTTCTATCTCCAAACAAACTCTAAGCAGGGGCTATTAGGTTGTATGTCTTTAATTAATTTGGCATCTTACAATTCAGCCTATGCATATGGGCAGGGCTGAATCTAGAGATATCCCTGGCTTCATACTGACAGGCCTGCTCAGTTTGTGCACTCAGAACAATGCTGGGCAGAAATGTGGCTAGAGAGCCAAAAAGCACTTAAACTCATTAGGTTAATCCCACTGCCCTGCTGCTTCCAGTCCCAGACAGGAACATCAGCATTTCTTGGTAGCATCAGAGCAATGATAGTTCTTACCTCGAGATGCTCCTGGGATGCCAGGAGCGCCTGGGACACCTGCATCACCTGGAAAACAGAGTGAAGGAGACAGAGTTATCATGGGTTTCATTGCACATTGCGTCTTTGGTTTGTAAAACAGCTGAGCTACACATTGGCAGAGAGGCCACCACCTAGCCCTTGCAATGGATTAGCAGCTTGTTGAGAAAAAGCAGAAGGAAGAGGCTGCAGCAGCCACCTGGGTGCCTTGTGCTTGGAGGAACAAAATTGCCCCAGTTCTGCTGTGCCTGAAAAGGTAGGGGTGGAAACAGCTGCAATTCCCAAAGGAGCAGGCTGCTCCATCCTTTAGACCCAACCCAACACAGCTGTGTAAGGCCACCAGCAAAGAAAGAAGGAAGATTTTTAACTTCACCTTTGGGTCCTGGCGGGCCGGGTGGGCCTGGAGGTCCCCGCATGGTGACTGTACCACCTGCCAATTGCCAAAGGAGAATTAGAGATTCAGAGGACTAAAACGTGTGGACAAAATCCTGGCTCCACCAAAACTGAGTTAGGATAGAGCAGGATTTTGCCCCCTGACATCTACTTATGGACAATGAATTTTAAGGAGGAAAAGGGGTACAGACTGACCATGGGAGGAGAATCCTGGAAGGCCAGGTTCACCCGGTTCTCCTGCATAGGACACAGAATGAAGAAGGAGCAGTCATATACACAAACAAGCTATACTGCACCCCAATGACATCCCCTGGAAGCTTTCTTACCTGTGAATCCTCGTGGACCTGGTTCACCTGCAAACAAGGGAGCAGAGGAACATCGTTAACATTTGTTTTGCTCTGATCTGCAACAGCAACCCAGCCCAAACTGCAGAACAGCCTCGTGGTCTTTAATTTGCAGGGCAGGAATGGGTAACAGGATTAGATCCCTTCTTTTCCTACCAAGTGAGAGCCGAGCCATGCTTAACATGGCCACCTCCCTGCATTGAGTTACCAAGTCCATGTTCTATTTTGCAAAAAAAGATTGTTCCCCTTTCTTTAATTGCAAATCTGAAGTTTTGAATGCTCCTGAACCTCAAGGTCTTGCAAAGTTGGGCTCTGAATACAACAATTGCCTTGATATCAGTACTGGAGACTAATAAACTTCTTCAACAACAACTGACTGTTTTTACTGAAGCAGGCAGGAATACTACTTAGTGACCACTGTGCCGGCTCTCTTACAGCCGCAGAAAGACAGGAGAGTTTCTGCAGCCAAGCCCTTCCTTCTTTCTTTTCAGTCTGTGGTGCTGAGATCCATTCAGTGTCTTGGTGAGGACTCACCTTGGTCTCCCTTCGGGCCTGGTGGACCTGGTGGACCCGGTGGGCCTGTGAGGAATGTTTCTGTAATTAAAACAGAAATGGTTCTTCATGACATCTAACAGAACATGATACAAGTTTCCTTTGGTTGCACCTGTTCAAAACCAAGGGTATGCTCTCTGGAAGCACAACAGGCAGGACATTCCCAGGGCACAGGTGAGGGAGTGAGTGAGAAGAGCCTACCTGAGGTGGACATAGAAGATCCTGGTCTCCCCGGTGGGCCTGGAGGTCCTGGCAATCCCTCTCCTATGCAAAAGGGACACAAACAAGCTTCAGAAAAAGTGAGCCTCAGTAATGTGAGCAAAGGCATGTCAGAGCTCTTCTGTGTCCAGCCATCTAGATAACTCAAAATTTTCCAAGTGTAAGCTAGTGTCATTATTTTATGTACATATTCTATCCCCTTTTGCTCCTTTTCGTTATCATCTGCCACTATAGCAGATGGACGACAGAGAAATTGCCCTATGTGTGGTGCAGTATGCCTATCCCAGCTGGCCTTTGCTGCATTAAGAGGGAAGGTTCATATGATCACACGCCTGACCTGCTCCCCTTTGCTACTGAGCAAAAAGCAAGGAACGGGGTTATGCTCCTGTCTCACGCCCTCCTGCACGTCCTCTCTTCTGGCTGTGGAAGGCAAGCTATCACTTTGCTACAGGAACTGGAGTGGGGATATGTTCCTCGTGGTCAGAGCTGCTACTTCTGTCCCCAGCTGGAAGTTAAAGCTGGACAAGCAAGAATTAAATACAGAATTGTTTGCAGTTGTTTTCTTTGTGGATTTGAGAACATTGAGCATCTTCCCAAGAAGCATGACTTATGACTTACTAGTCTGCCTAGCAAACCTTTGCCAAAGCAAATCTGCTCCCTTGGGCAGCATCTCACTGCTGTGAAACTGTATTGCAGTGAAACTGTATTAATAGGAACCCGCTATGTGAAATCCTGCTTCCAGTGAAGTCAGTCCTAACAACTCCCAACATGTCCAAAATGATATCTGACATACTGCAGAGTGCAGGACAGAGGCACTAAAAAAATATCTCATTTTCCAGGATTGTCTCAGAGAAACAAGCTCTTACCTGGTGGGCCACGAGGTCCAGGGGGTCCCTGCACAGATTCACCTAATGATGAAAGAAACAGGGGTGTTAGAGGGTATTTACATGGCTAGCTGCACACTCCAGAAGCATGCCGAGTGTGTCTCTGTGCCACTGTTTACGTACTGAACTCTGCTGTATTACATACCTGGTGGTCCAGGGGGACCTGGTGGTCCTGCTCGCCCTTGTAAATCTGCCATCACTGTGCAAATGAAACACAGACAAAAAGGAAAAAATGTTGCTGTGAAGCTACTGCAGCTATGGAAACACTTGCTATGTTGCTGATAGAAGTTCCTACAGTCAGCGGTGGACCCAGACAAGTGTGACTCTGTGCTGTCCTCTGCCTTGCCTCTTTGGTAAACCATTCTGTTCTGCTCCACTTATCTCCATCTTGAAATAGCATTTTCCTCCTGTGAATTCATCCTCTAATTTGCTGAGAGATTCTTATTTCCTTCCCTCCTTGTTGCTCAGATTAACGTGCCCTTTTAAACCAGTTCTCCCCTTACAGATGGCTCCATGTTCGTACTATTACACTACCCTGTGCCAACACAGCGTCTGAAAGGCCAGACTGAGACCCCACAGCTCTGTGACCATCTCTCCTGCTGAGAACTGTTCTCTAACCACCACTCCTTAGCTTTCCTCTCAGTGACACGGGCCTGGTGCCATCTAACTCCTTTTGAAAGCACTTTGGAATGCATGGATGATAAGCAGGGCAAAAAGAGGTGGCTGATATTGTTGTTCCCCCACCAAACACATGCACACACACTTGCTCTATGGTCTGTTGAGGGGAAGGAGGCAGAGGCACCTCCTGTTAGCTGTGAGCAGCCTCAGGGCCTCCAGCACCTCTCCAAAGGAAGGAGTGGAAACCCAGGCCCACTTACTCTGAGATGCCAGTGATGAGACTTCTGTCCTGATAGTTTCTACCACAGCTTCACCTGGGGATCCCTTCTCACCCCGTGGACCTTTTTTCAGGAAAGAATAAAAAAAAAAAAAAAGAGAAAGCAAATTAGTTAACTGAGAGAGGGTGACATTTTGTACCCGCTCCTCATCTCCCTGACAATGGGTTCAGATTTTGCTTATGTGAACTCAGTCCCTGGCTCTGAGGGACACTGGACTCAAACGTGGAAATTACTGCACAATTTGCCCTAAAAGGACCACGGGAAACGAGCTAAGAAAGGTTCTTAGGAGAATCAGCTCTGCTCAGGCCTTTCCAAACAGCTGTCTGCCTAATTGGCAGTGGTTTCAGTGACATTATTACTAATTTGGCTGTAGTTTGTTCTTGCATCTTTCAGAATAGCAGGAGGCATACAGCTGAGCTATATCCCATACCACAGAAAGGCAACTGCATTTGAGAAGTGACTTAAAAAATGTCAGCTTCCAGGGAAAACAAACAAACAAACAAACAAGAGGAGAAAAAGACATTTGCAGCTTCCACATCACACTGGCTTTTACTATCCCCTCCTTCCCTTGGGAAGGAAAAGAAAGGATGAATGGAAATTCTTTAAAAGATTAATTAAGATCAATAATGCAGCAAAATGAACTGAAAGGAACAAATGTGCAAACAAAAGCGAGTGAGATTGTGCCAAGGGCTGAGAGACTAGAAACAAGGAAACTAATGAATTCAGTTCTCTTAAGGAGCAGAACCAAGGCAGATGGAGAATGGTACCTTGCTGTCCAGGGAGACCAGCTGGCCCAACAGGACCTGGTTTCAAAGGAAAAAAAAATTGTGTTAGATTTTCCTGGTTCTATTTTATAGTAGCAAGACAGGATCAATAGGTCACTTATAAGAACGGAGTCTATCAAATAATGTATTTGTCTGCTCAAGTAAATGGAATTGCTATGGGGTAAGAATTCATTAAAGTGCTCGGTGCCTCTCAGACTGGGGAAATAACCAGAATGGCACTGACCACCACAGAGATGCAAGAGGTCTAACCCTCCTCTTGCATTCCCTGCTGCAAAGGCTAGTTTATCAAATCAGCTCCAGGATTAGTGCCACCTATACAGGTGGGACAGGCACAGAAGTGCCACGAGAACCAAGGCCCAGAAACTTTGCTGCCTGACACCAGTGTGCTAAAGGGCAGAGTATGACCTGAGAGTGGTCTTTCTGCTGTCTTGAGTTCAAAGTTAAGACTGTAAAAAAAAAAAAAAAAAGGTTCTGGTGTGAGGAGAGGGATTAGACACACGCTTGCTTTACTGAGAGGCAAAAGAGCTTGATTTGAGTTGCTGAATTTGGCCTGTCTCTAGTTTGTACTCATCAAGAGATAACAATAGTGTTCCCAGTTTCTTCATTTTCCCAGCCTGGATGGGGTAGCCTGGCAGGGACCATAAACATCAAATGTTAAATTAAGAATTGGATGCACAGCAATGAATACAAGCTGCCTGCCAAAACCTCTTCAGAGGAGCAGCTTCTTTACCTGGAACACCAGGGGGTCCAGTGGGGCCAGGTGGGCCAGGCGGGCCTGGGGGGCCTGGGAGAGCAATAGTCGATGAACCCTCTGAAAAACAAAACAAACATATACATTTGTACACGTACATAACACACACGTGCAGCAAACATGCAACAAATCTAATCTTAAGGGATGATTTGACCATCTATAGCAACACAGGGAGCCCCCAGTACAGGTCTGGTACACAGTCAAGATGAATTTAGAACATATAACAAGTATAGATAAAATCTTCCAAAAGCAGAAGCACTTTGACTCTCACAGCACTACATACCAGCACTGATGACTTTGCCTGGAGCTCCAGGTTCTCCTAAGAAAAGAAAGAGACAAAAGCTGAACTTCTTTTTTGGGGGGGAAGATGTGTCACTGTATCAATGACATTGTCTCATTTGTCTTATTGAAGATGTGATTCCTGATCTCTTTGCCCTTGATCTCTTGTGTGAGAAATCATAGCATTGGAGAGCTGTGGAGGAAGCAACAGAGACAGAGAGCAGCTAATCCACAGATACAATCCAGAGAGAATCCAGGTTCTCTCTGATCTTTCCAAGCACCACATCTGCCAGATTCCATTGCAGTCACCAGGCATCACCCAAGACAGAACTAGGTTTGCTAAGGCTTTCTCAGCTGGAGAACTAGCTATGCTGAGTGCCTTAGTGAGTGCCCTGCCTTTCATGTGTGCTCAGGGAGGCAGGCTTTGGCTACCAACTATTCCACAAAACTTCCTTTCCTAAAGCCACTAGATGCCACTGTTGATTCAGGGACTGGTCAGCAGAGCAGATAATCCTCCTTCAAATGAAGTGCTTAGAGAGAAAATGAGTATCAGGGAAGAAACAAAACTCACCTTTAGTCCCTGGTCTGCCGGGGTTCCCTGGAAGTCCTGATATAAAGTAGACAAACAATTTTAAATAGGTAGCACAAATATTATTCTGTTTTATTCAGGTACCCCAGTGAGTTTCACTTGTAGATTTATAAAAACAACTTCCTACTCAAGAACCTGGCTTTCAGCATTTATAAGCAGGTTATGCCTACTTCACAAGGTCCCTGACAGCAGGTGGAGGGTTTCATGGCGGACTGAGCGGGTAGTATCCTTGGGAGAGAGAGGTAAGGGCCTCCCTTCTCCTACTGCTCTCTGAACGATGGCACTGCTCACTAGATTTGCCTATAACTTTCCCCACCTACTGCTCCCTGTTCTGAGGCTCCAGAGTAAATTCCCTGCTGACTTGCCCTCCCAAACCACTTCTGCTTGCAGAACATCACATCCTCTGTTTCCACCTCTCCCCTCTGTTTCTGCTGCCAATTAGAAGGATTTTTCAGTGATATGCAGGGAACTGAAACACGTTCCTTGTAGCAAAGTATGTTCTGGGCAAACTTTCAAACACTCCAAGGCTCTGCATTCCTCAGAACTTATGCACCAACTATAAAGTCTGTCTCAAAAGCCAAGAAAGATGAAGAAACCTTGGAATATCACTTTGGGAGCCCTGAGTTGTACAGAGGGAAAATTACAAAGGGTTTTTGCCCCTATCAGGGTGTGTCATTGATAAATTTAAACATGGTGAAAAAGCCTACCTGGAGGTCCTTGGGGTCCTGTGAGACCTGGGGGAAAAAAGGGCAAAAATTCTAAGATATCTAAACAAATTTTGGGCATGGGGAAAGATAGACAAGGAAAAAAAGATTACATTTGCTTAAAATTATAGCACACAGCCCACAAGTGGTGTAAGTTGGCTTAGCACATGGTATGTAAACTGAATGTTGGCACTGCTGTTCTGTCCTGCAGTGTGTGCAATCCTGAGATCACAAAGGGTCTAAATTCCCTTTGTGTTTTCCTTTTATCACTGTCTACAGAGATCCTCTGCCAGTCTTAACTTCAAAATAAGACTGGAAATTATTGACAGAGACATGTTCCTGACCAAGAAAAAAAGTCTTTTTGTTCTCTGTACGCTTTTACCTGGCTCCCCTGCATCTCCAGAAGGTCCTGGAGGGCCTCGGGCTCCTGGCATTCCCATAAGACCTGGTTCACCTAGGGATATAATCACTGTTAACAACCCACAATTCACGATTTATAATCTGCCAATCCAATCCATTCAAGCCTGGCCACCGGCCATCCCATCTATTGTATCTTTATAACCAAGTGGCCAATTTCAGCATCAGGGTCTGGGAGGTGAACCCCCATGACAGCAAAGAATTGCAGTGAGAACAATTCAGTCACAAATTTACAGCTGGCTCCATTATATGTTTCAGTTCCATGCTTACAAGGTTGACTCTACAGTTTTCCTGGGATAGTGAGACATGTCCCAGGACATGAATCAGCTGCCATCTTCTCCCACCCTTTTTACAAATCAACTGCCTGCCAAATCAGGAAGCACATGCTCTTCTACAAAAAAAGGGATCTCTTACCTTTTTCACCTGGCTTCCCATCACGGCCAGCTTGTCCTGTCCAAAAAAAAAACCCGAGATTCTCAGGGACTGATAAAATAGTACCACAGTTGCCCAGTCTTCCTACTAAATGGAGCACAGCCCTGAACACCAGGAAGTGGCTTTTCTTACTGCATCTGGATAAAACCTTGACTGCAGTTACTGAAGATCCAGAAAAAGTTCTCTTGAAACTAAAGTGTAAGACAACTTTGTAGGACAACTGAGTGTACAGACTGATTTTAGCTATCTAGAGAAAACACCTGTGCTATCAAAACCAATACAATTCTGTTCACAAGTTGTTCCCTTGTCTGTGCTCAATAAAAACAGACTCCAGGTGGAAATGACACTGTCCAACATATAAACATGGCTTTTTCTGTTACTCACCTGGTGGTCCTTTAGCCCCTGGCTCTCCTGGAGGACCAGGTATACCTCTTGAGCCTTGTTCACCTGTAATGAGATGACAGGAAAATGGATCAAACAAATCTTGGTGAAGATGCAAGTTATGACCATTAGCAATATTTGGTGCTTTGCAACTGAAAACTGGCATTGACGGGATGTTCAAACCTCATGATTCACAACTGCTGCTGGGCATTAACAGTGCTCAAGGGAAGTGAATACAGGGCACATGAGGGAGAATTTCCCCAAAAGACAAATACAAAGATTCCTACCAAGGATGGGAACTATTTAGTTAGAACTTGGGTGCATAAAATAGAACTCCTATAACCAGCAACTTTTATCAGAAAGCTAACCAGGATTGGCTGGGCTATCTGTTCTTTGAAAATACAAATAATGCATGTGTATATTAGACAGGCTGCTACTTCAGGGAAACAATCCACTGACCTGTCATTCCACGAGAACCTTTCTCACCCTGGTCACCTGGAGTACAAAAAAGAAAAGGATTCTGTGAAACTGTTTCATTGTGAAATCTTTTCATCAGAGAAAGACAGTCTGCTTTCTGACAAAAGCACAAAAGAGCAAGCCAAAGAAGGGTAGGGTTAATTCCCATGGACAGTATTCATATCTAAAGGAAACTAAATAAAATATCCATAAAAGATATTTAATGGATCGACATACCTTTGGGTCCAGGGGCTCCAGCAGCTCCTTTCTCACCTGAAAGATAAATGGATGATTGAACAATAGCAATGGCAAGTCAGAAGGGAAAGGAATTTCATGCATCAAAGAAAGTCATAGAAGAAACACAGGAACTCTGATTTCAGAGAAACTCAAACTGGAACTTCCTTTCCTTCATTGCAGCTCCATCCATCCATCCATGTTTCCTCATCCAGATTTCTCTATTATCTATCTCTTCTGTTTCTCAGTATTTTCTTGTAATCACTGAGTCTAGTTCCTCCTCCTCTTATGCTTTACTCTGCTGCTAGCACCTCAACACTATGCTCAGATCAAGTGTGTTTCTCAGAGCAGTGCTGGAAAAGGAACATCAGCTAGTGCTGCTCTAATTGCACAGGGGAAGAGAAGTTTACCTTTAGCACCTGGGAGACCTGCTTCTCCTCTAAATCCTTGTAGGCCAGGAGGACCTGCAGAAAAATGAGATGAGGGAGTTAATTCATCCCGCTTATGACTAAGCACTGCTACGGAAGACAAACTGTGAGAAGCTGTCGCTATTTTTTTTTCCCCTCTAGTCTATAAGGCACCATAGCAAAGGAAGGCAGCACTCACCTGGAGGGCCTTGGGGTCCTGGAGAACCCGTCAGACCTGTGAATAAGGGACACGATTTTTCTTTCAGTATCATCACAATTAGAAAATGAACAAAATGTCTTTGAGTTTGACCAACAGCATCCACAACCCAACAGATGTTTAAGAGATCAGAATTTCCCCAGCCCCTAGAAGAAATGGCATCACCAGCATCTTGAAAATCAGGACATTGAATCTACACAACCTAGTTCTTGTAACAAGAGGAAGTGGTTTTCCCTAAGGTAAGATAAAGAGGAAGTGGTTTTCCCTAAGGTAAGACAAAGAGACTAAAGCCTTCCATCTTGGCTGAGATGTTGGGATCTGTGCTCCAGGTAGCACAGATTCATTCTTTATAGAGCAATTTGGGTCCCCGTTACTTGAACTGTAGAGCTGTCACTCTATTAACAACCTGTTGGGGGTATGGAATTTACCCTACCATATCTGAAAGCAGAGAAAAAAAGAGATAGAAACATAACATATATTAAAGATTGACATTTTTTGAAATCTTTCTGCTGATCCCCACTCTCACTATAAATCCCCAATAATTTATTGCTCTAAAGGTTATGTGTACCTACCAAAGTAAATTTTAGCTAAAATGAGGAGTGCTAAATTATTTTTCTGATTAATGAAATGCAATTTAAGTGAAACAGGAAGACTGGAGTGTTCATTTTCTCCTCACAGTGCACCTAGACAGTCTGCTAGGTTCTCTCCGTCTATATTTACCTTTAAGGCCAGCAGAACCTGGGGGACCAGGTGGCCCTGGAGGACCTGGTTCACCAACAGCACCTGCAGAAAAAGAGCATAAATAGATAATTTAGAATACAATTGTGATCCCATTTTCCCATTCCCCATTTTCCATTATTATTTTCTCTGGCAAGTGTCATGAATGATTTGCTAGGTAATCTACTTGTCAGTTCAAAACACACAAATAAGCACACATTGTCCAAGAAAAAAATCCCATCTCACTGATCTTTAGGACGAGAAAGAGAAGAATCTCCCAGCTTAGGTGAGTTGGATTGCAGGGAAGAAGATGACCTTGATGCTAAGAGCTTTTGCTTCTGCTAAACTTAAATTTGACTGTGAAATCTGGCAAAACAAGAATACTTGTTTGCCCTTTGTAAGCTTGGCACAAAAATCCCTTAGGTCAGATTTGTCTGTGTTGGGAACATCTAAAATGAAATTTGGATTTGAATAATCAAATAAAATCCTATTCCTGAGGTGTCTGATAAATCAGGACCAAACCCCAGCTTTTGTCCATCTCAGCTTTATCCAAGAACAAGAGACCTAGATCCTACCTCTGTCTCCTTTTTCTCCAAATCCAGGTGGTCCAGGCTCTCCTCGAGGTCCTGGTAACCCTTCTCGACCTCTTTGTCCCATGGGACCCTCCATACCAGGATCGCCTACAGGAGACAAATGCCTTGTTAGAAAAGCTGTCTTTACACAGGCCTTGGGCAAAAAAGATCCATGTCTGCCTCCATGAGGGAAGGCAATGATCACACCAAGCTGATGCCTGTATTTCCTTGTCAAGTGCCAAACAGCTGTGAGGGACTCACAGCGCTGCTGAAGATGCTTACCCATGCTCCCTTTCTGTCCTTTTGGTCCTTCTGGCCCTTGGTGCCCAATTGGACCAGGAATGCCTGGAAAGAAAAACACAGCAAATGTTCAAAGTCCTTCTCTGTGTACCATGAATGAATACTATGCAAATTAGAGGAAGCTGGGAACCTTAAACCTGGAGGGATTCAACTGGATTTATTATTGGCAAGTTGGGTACTTGAACAGGTATGTTTTCAGAAGAGCACAACAAATATAAGAGCACAAGGAAGTCAGGCCAAGTACTCATGTAGCGGTGGGACTCTTTCAAAAGTAGTCTGGGATCTTCACACCCCCAAATTAGTAATGCTCAAATTAAGAAAAGTCAGGCTGAGGCCTTGCTTATAACCAAATCTCTGTAGCTCAGCATCAAGGTATTAATCAAGTGACTTACTCCATCTGCACCTTGAGAAAGATTTGCAGTGCAAAATTTGTTCTTGTCAACAGTAATGTCAACAGTAACATCACTAAGTGTCCCTCACAGGGAAATTGTACTACAGCTCACCTGGGACACCAGGAAGTCCTCGATCTCCTGCAGGGAGAAAGAAATAGTCATTGAGGAATACATCTTCCCTGTTTTTTTCATTGACTGATCCTCACCCCCTCATAAAAAGGGGTTTACGTTCCTAGCATGTTTACAAGTTGTACCTTCTCCAGCAATGCCACGCTGAGCTCCTTGTATTTATGCAGTGGATTGAATTGTTCACAGTACATGAAAACCTCTGAAGCACTTTGTGATTTAACCAGGTATAGTTTTACCTCAGGAATGATTTTTATCCAGGTGAAAAAAGTTCCAAGATTCAAAATAAGAACTGTTCCCTCTCCTACTGTGACCTCTAATATTGCCTTTGCCAGAAAGAGCAAAGACTATCTCAACAATATCTGAACTACAAGGTGCATCAGATTCTCTATCTAACTTCTGGGGCAATAAAAATTCATATGCTACCTAGGTCCAATGGAAGGCTGTCAAACAACCTGAAACAGCAGGTAGCTCCAGACTCACCTTTAGGACCTTGCATTCCCGTGTCACCTGAGAAAAAGAGAAGAAAAATAAAATCAGGAGAGATCCTGGATATATTTCCAGTGATTGCGCATTTATTTTGTTTTTCTAGTTGCTTTTTAGACTTCAATAACATATGAACAAATTTTGGATGAAGATGGTCACTCCACACCGGCACCATGCAGGACCAGCTCCATCTCACCAGTGACATACAGGATCTGGCCTTTCACACTCACACAATGTGTTGGGTGATTGGGCCTTTTGTATTAATTCTGCATGGGACCAGGCCCTTCACAGTTTAGGTAGCAAACCAGCTTCACGCTCTTTTTTTTTTTTAAAAAAAAGTATAAACTAGCATCAACTTTCTCACTGCCAACTGCCTCTTTTGTGGCAACATCCACTCCAAACTTGAGCACTGCCAGCACCAAGGACTAGGACGGGGGAACAGAAGGACTAGATGGCTATACCTTTCATACCAGGTTCTCCTCTCTCCCCTCGGAAGTAGCCTGCAACAGGAAGCAAAGGTGCTGTTAGACTGTATTACACAACAAAATAGCTACTCGCTTCACATACAAAGGTCTTTCTAATTAGATTTTGAGGCTGCAAGTAGCACAGGCTGTCAAACACTATATGGCTTTGGGAGTAGAGTTTCCTCAACAAATTTGCCTTCACAAACCCTTGAACTGCTAACAGTTACATGAAACCTGTGAAGCTGGGAAAATGCAGGCTCCTTTCTTCTTAGCCCATTTCCATTGAAAGAGAAGCAAATAATCTTTCCCTTGCTACCAAAAGCAGCATGAGAACTAAGCTGTGGGTTCATTTTTTCTGTGCACTTCTTTCAAAATGGAAAACTCGCTACAGCTTCCTTTCTTCTCCCCTCCCTGCTAGCTTTGAAGGATGCACCACCTCTGTCAGTTGGCAGCATCCTGTGCTCCAGCAAAGCTTTGTGAGGACAGGTGAGGACTCTGCATTTGAGAGACTGCATTGCACTCCAGAAGTCCTGGTCTTTAGGTCCTTAGGAAGTCAAACTCTTCCACTCCCCTTTAAATAATCTGGTCTCATGCAACATGACAGACATTTACTCTGCTCACCTCGTTCTATTTCCTTGTTCAGTCTACTCTTCACCATCAACCAAACTGATTCTTCATTTTCAAGAGGGAAGGTTGAAGAGGGTGCCACACCTTGAAGATAGTCTACTCTTGAAACTTCTTTTGCTATGTTTGGACTCCCTTGGTTAACTGTCAGGAAGCTGTGATTGATTTTTTCCAGGTCATCCACACGAGATTTCAGCTTTCTCACTTCTTCCGCTGGAAGGTTAAAGTAAAATGCTTGGGAACATGTAGATGCAGGTTCTGTACCAGGGACTTCTAATAGCAGTGACAAGGCAACACTGTGACAGAGAGCTACGGACACTGAATTTTGAAGGATTAGTCTTTGCATCTTTTTTTTTTTTTTTTTTCCTAGCAGGGAAATCTGGAATTTAAATGACAGCTTTGGAATCTGCTAGTCTCAGAAGAGAAGAAAGACCTCAGACCTCAGAAGTTTTCCCACTCTCCTCACCCCAAGGCTATATAAACCCTCACTGAAGGTTTATATTCCTTATCCATTCTTTCTGTACATTTGTAATATGTTGGTGGCAGTCACAGTTTTGAGCACTGAACACGCTCCTCCTCAGCTCTCTGGCTTGGCACCTCTGGTAGTGAGTTACAGTTTGCTTGGCCTCTTTGCCAGTTTAAACCCTCTGTTACTCTTTCTATTCAATTCAACATTTTATTCCTCCATATAAACTATCTCCTGAAAGCAGAAGGGGGACCTTGCCTCTGCAGCTTCCCTTTCTCTCCTTCTCACCACAGCTGTAATCTTTCTCAGGGACAGGGATACACAGAGGTGGATTTCTGTTCAGTCCCAGTTTAACTACACATGGAGGTCTGTGACCCAGCCAGCTCTTGCAGCTATTTCTTACCCAGAGCGATGAGTCCAAAGAGTAACCCGAGGAGAAGCAGCCAGGCCAGAAGCAAACCAAGGAGCCATTTCCACCAGCTACAGCAGGAACCACAGGGACACCAAGATGGAGCTGATCCAACTGCACCTCCTGCATCGCCATTTCGTATTTCTGAAAGAGGGAAGTGGCACTCTCACAGTGAACAGTTCCTTGACTTCAGAGTCAGAGAGTCAAAGTCTGAATAGCAACACTTACCCGCATATGTTGCTTTGTCCCTTGTTGGTACTGATTTCAGTCCTCCTGTTGTAACAGCAGAAGATTTAAGTCTTTCCATGCACAATCAAACTTGGAGCATGGGCTTGCAGGGGGAAGGTAGTAATGGAGGCAGAAGGAGGCAGTTCTCCTGCATTGCCATAGTGGCAAACTCTTACCATTTGCATCTGTTTTTAGGCCGGTATCTGCAGCATAAGAAGAAGAAAATCCTTGCTTCTCTTTCTTCAACGTGTCTTCTGCAAAGGATCCTGAGCAGGAACCAAATGTAATTGAAAAAGTTACAAGAGGAGTTCAACCAAGCCTTTTTTTTTTTTTTTTTCCAAAGGCAAAAGGCATGGTTTTTTTTTTTTTTTTACTAGGAAGCCAAAACAGTTCTGTCATTTTAAGCCAGCTGCAGATCTAGTTTCTGTTTTTGAGGCTCCTGAGCTCCGTGAAATGTCCCAAGGTATGCTCTGGAACTTTAAATGCACAGGCTAGACCTAAATGCTGCTGGCATGGTTAAAGGCTAAATGCCTGCCCAAGCTTCGTGGCTGGGTTGCAAGGGTTTGAGTCAGGTATAGTGTCCCGAACTCTGAACTCCAAAGATAGAGAAGACCCTACACTGGCAGAGTTGATCTGGCTGCATGTGTAGGACTGTTCTTATACATTCCCAAGCCACACTGTTCTCACTGAAGCTCTCTTAAAGTTTACAATCTCTAGGATGCGCCTTGGGGAGATGCTTCTGATTTACCTTCCCCTTATGATCACTCTCCATTTCCCTACCCTCAGCATAGCCACACATCCCAAGGAAGAGAAGTTACCTCCATTAAGCCCGGTGTTCGAGGCGCTAAAGACTTTGCCACTATCCTTTGTCATGATCAAGAGCTCCATCTCCTTCTTTGCTGGGGCATTGTCTTTCTCCAGCAGCAAGAACTTGCAGTCTTTGCGCAGAATGTCATCCCCCTGGGAGCTCAAAACGGTTCCTCCTGGAATATTGGTAAAGGATGGGAAAGATGAGATGAGAATGGCCAAAGAGTCATAACTATAAGCTACAACACTTTTATTCATGAGAACAGGGAGTCCTCTTGTGATCGGGGTTGCCACTATTACAAGCCAGTAAGAGACACACTGATCTCTTGAAGCTAAGAGAAGAGCTGTGTTTCATTAAGCTTTATTAGAGGTGTCTTCAGATATCTCACTAGCAGGGGAACAGTTTCTACAGGAAATGGAGAGCATGTAGAATTCAATCACATATAAAAATGATTTGCTCAACGACCACCTCACTCCTCACACACAACTACTACAGACTAATAGAAACTCAGTCTTAGAGAGACATCCAAGGTTCATCAGAGCCAGCACATCTTAAGCGGGTGAGCAGAGATACTCTGTGAAACACAAAGCACTCCATATCCTTGGGTGCCAGGCATGCTTCTGAGGCTTTTAACTGTGGCTCACTGAGGTTGGGCTAAGACCAAACAAGGCTCAAAAACGTTGATGTAGTCACCCTTCTGCCACTACGCAGTATCAAATATAACTGGAATGGTGTACAAACCTGAGCTTGCAGAGAAATTGACACAACACTGAAAATTAAGATACACAGACTGGTATTAATTATTCCATCACTCTAGCATGAAGCTGGAGTAAACCTACATTAGAAATATTATCATAACTTCTGTTGTATTTCCACCTATTTTTAAGGCTTGCCTTTGAGAGTACTTGGATTACAAAAGAAACATGACTTCCCTTAAACAAAAAATAAAAGTCTCATTCATAGCTGTTGTAGTTACAGATGATAAGATTGAAAAGTTGAATCCCAACCATTCAGAGACCAAAGGCCAGTAGAAAGGCCTCAGCTTCTCTCATTAATCAAATAACAATCTGATCATCAAATCCTTGATTTTTGAATGGTCAAGGCTGATACTACCGAAAAATAATGTTTAAGTGTAACCTTGCAAATGTTTTGGCTCCATATGAAGCACAATATCACGTGTGATCTACCCAGTTACTTGTCTATTAAGCGGAAATAGCTTCAGTAAGATTATCCAAGTTACCACAGAGTGGGGGAGATCTCAATCAGGCTAGCTGATTTTCTCATTCTGAACTTCTGGCTCGTTTGCCTTCTTTTCTGAAAGGCACCGGTGAGGGGCTTGGCTAGTGACAAGCCATGCTCCTGAGGAGTCAGGTGTTAGTAGCACATAGCTGGCTCAATCTCCAACTCACTGCTATCATGACATGCTTGTACAAAGCCATGCCTAAACAACTGGAAGTGGTACACTCACCTGCTGAGGCAGACACACCAGTACTAGCCATGGTGTTGCTCTGAGAAGTGTTCTTCATCCCATATGCTGCAATGAAGAAATCCCAGAATGAAAGAGACGGAGGACAACAAGGTACCTACATATATATACAAGCCTTGGGCTACACACCACTTCAGGAATCTTTTTTTCATTTAGGGCACTGAGGAAAACTCATATGAGCAAGGACTTCCCTAGTAAGCAAGTTTCTAGTGCTTATAGGGACTGGGAGCCATTCCTGCATAGGCAAAGGAGAGGAAATGTTCCTCAATATCTCCTCACACCACCCTGCTCCACACCAGCAGAGGCCAATGAAGGAACCTCTGTTAGTATGAACATACTAGTCACTTCAGAAGAAGTGGGAGAAGGCAGCACACACCAGTGACTCCCACATTTTCTCTAGGCTCAAATTGTTGCTGACCTGTGGAGGCTGCAGAGGCATTCTGGGTCAGGGTTGAAGAATTTGGTGACAGGTTGTTTTGAACTCCAAACACTGTAAACAAAAATTATAGGAGTTACAGGAGTCCTGCAGTGCAGTTCATTGTACGTGTTTGCCAGGACAGTTATGCCGTGAAAGTTTGAAAGAACAGAAAAATCTGACCTGTTGAGGAAGTGCTCAGGCCCGTGTTCAGAGTATGATTGGTGGGAGCCAGGTTATTTGGAACACCAAAAACTGCAAAAAGAGGAAAACAAATTTTATTACTTCTCTGGAATCAGAAATCCAGCACCAAGACAGTGGCACAGCTACAGAACTTAAGAGTAAGGGTCTCTTGAAAATGCAGTTAGTGAAAATGCACAGTAATTGCACAGAGGAAAAATCTTGAAAATTGTGACACCAAACCATGCTTTTACAGAACTCACAAAGGGGAGAAAATCCCTTAGCAGACAAGTTGCAATCATGAGATAATGTGAGAAAGCAAAGCTTTTAGTAGTACACTATCATGAAGCTTCCTGCACTCTTTCTCTGCATTTGGGAAATGACAGCATCCCTGGTACTTAAAGGCAGGTCTTACAAGGTATAATCACAGACAAGATTTATTGATTACATCTTTATATAAGAGGACTGAAGGATTAGGACCAGGTGTTTTTACAATGGGCCAGAATCATCCGAAGTTCACTGAAGTCTAAAACTAGTTTTGATAGAGAATGTGAGCCTCATTTAAGTCAATAACAAAGCTATCATAAAAGTTCAAAGACAGATCAGGCAGCAAGGACAATTGATCCTCACAAACAAGAACTTTCAAATACAGTCAGTGTGGAAGCAGAAAGCATGAGGTTACAGAAAAGAAGAGGAAATGTAGGCCTATCTTCTGCCACCTTTTCCATCATTTAAGTTCTCTCTCTGCAGAAAGAGCACTACTGTTGACCCAGCTTTAGTATGGAGTTTTGTCCTGCCAGCCTGGGCAGTCCCGGGAACATACCTGATCCTGTAGAGTGAGACATAGCATTGATCAAGGACGAGCTCTGGGCCATGCTGTTGTGGTATCCACCAAGGGAAGACCCAGCAGGCAGAGTTGAGGACCAAGTGTAGGAAGGGAGGGCAGTATTCAGTATAGTTGTATCATATGTCCCCGACACTGTAAAAAAAAACACAACAGTAATGGTTTTCAACCGGACCAGGCTTGTGACTTAGCATGCACTGCAGGTTTACGTGGCAGACAATTGCCTTAGATTTCAATTAACATAGTGGAGTCCATGCAGTGACTCCAGGTTAAGATGTTATAACTGATTTCAAATGCCAGCGGATTACAGCCCACCTGAATTTTAAACAATGGAATAAAGACTGACCTGATAGCATGACCATTCATAAAATGCCTTGAGGAGATTTCATTATTTATAGATGCTGTGATACCACAATAAAACACTTAATGTACTTTGTTCCATGTTCCTATTAATAAATAATTCTGGAGCACAAAACTCATGACTTTTGCTTCCCACATGTGTGGCTCTGGTTCACTCATGTACTGGACTAAAATTCCAAGTTTGAGACAGGATTTGAGCCAGCAAAAAGAAAAAAGACATTCCTTGTTCCTATATACTGGTGCAGAACAGTGGAGTGAATGTGAACACCACTGCCTCAAGCACTGCAGTGGGGCTTATAAATAACAAAAGCTAGTTATAACATTTCAAGTAGTATTTCTATTATTATCAAATTCTACTGATCTCTGAACCAGTAGTATGGCCAATAAAATAAACACTGATTCAAATGTTGTCTACAGTGCTATCTTCATCTTGCTCCAAGATGAGATCATGCCACTTTAAGACATGTTTACTTAGAGCTCTTGCCTCTGCCAGCAGCACCTCTGGATTAAAGCTGGTGGCAGTAGGAACTGGCTTAACTTTATGGAAGTTACACAGGTCACCAGCATGGCTCATGGTAGGGCAATATTTGGACAGACCTCTGGCATTTTGCCCCTTTCTTTTAATTGCCAGCACTACCAGGGACAGAGACCATGTATTCTTACTCTGATGTTCTTAGCAACTGGGTATACTGGATACTTTTATGGAAAAAAATGTTTGGAAGGCTCCAGCATTGCTAACTGTTCTCTGCCACGTACCTGACTGAGAGCTCTCAGTAACCATTTTTGTCTCCACCACAGCTTTTTTCGGTATCGGGAGAGTACTTGATGGTGATCGAGTAGGGCTGCAGCTGGCTGATCGACTTCCTTTCAGCAAACGTTTTACATCATCCAACTCCGTCCCTGGCCGGAAAAACAAGCATACCGACTTATCCCAAAGCCACTGTTTAATTGGTCTGTAATACTGCCCAGGCTAAACCATTTAGTGGAATTTACCTGTCAGTGTATATGAAGTTGTACTTTTCTGGGGGTGCCACTGACTTTACAAAGTTTCAAGGGTCTCATTTCAGGGTCTAAGTACAACTCTACCCTTGTAAGACCACCATCTATCCCACAGCATGCTTCCTTGTTCAGAAAGGGGAGATAAATGAAAGTTCTTACAGCAGGAAAATGGGATGACATGCTGCTATCCATCATCATGAAGACTGGATCCTAGAGACACTGCAGACATACCTACAGCAGCAATATTCTCTATGTTATACCTGTTCCCCCTGGAGTATAAGCCATGGCACTTACATCTGCCGGAGGGAGATGCACTCTGCAGCCGGACTCGTATTTCACTCTCTGGGAAGGGAAAAAAGCAGATCATGAATATGGAGTGAGATGTATTTATGCCCTGAGCTGGAAATGAATTTTTAGGCTGAAGTGAATTCCTTCTTTCCTGATGTCTGTGTTACCTTGCTATTTGATCTAAGCAGCACTCATGGCTTACGTGAATTTGTTTTAAATTGGTTTGAGTGACTTTCTGTTTTGGGGTCAAATTTCGCTACTTTTAATTCCAGAGAGCAGTATTTTGCTCCTTGAGAGCCTCTATTGAAATCAATAGAATTGTCAGTGCCAATCAAATGGAAGGCCTGATTATACAGTCCTCAATCACATTGATATTCCAACTCATCACAATTACTATTATTCTACTGGGTGAAAACCTACAGAGCCAAAAGAAGCCTCAGGATTTTAAGGCTCACTAAATACACAAGTTCCCTACTAATTACTGGGTAAAATTCACACTGCCATATATAGTAGGCTGTAGGATTTAGGCTCTTGCAACCTGCTGCCTTTCGCTTTGGCTCTTTGAATGTAATCCCCAACTTGGCAAAAACCTCCATTGAATTAAAACTATCAGGTCACAAGCAGACATTTATTAAGCCAACATTCTCACGAGGTACTCCATTTTATTAAAGACTTTTACTGTCACGCAAAAGAGAATGAATCTGATTTGGTGGGGCAAGCCTTTAAGCTTGCTACCCATGAGCAAGCTGACCAGCCAGGACATGTGAAATATGCTCCTCAAAATGAAATCTGAAAAAGCATGCACTAGAAAAGAAACACTGACTTTGGCATTCAGGTGGAGAAGCTGATAGGGGCAATTTTCTGCGGTAGTATGAGAAATTGCAGCTGATTCTCCACTTTATTATGTATGGCCTAGTTCTGCTGGGAGGTATGTAGTGTGCTAAAGGAGACTGTGAAGATCTGAGGTAGAATAATTGGTAACTGCGACATTCTCCAAGAGGAGTATGCAAGAACATATGTTGATTTATATCCACTGCTAAAATTAACTTGGATAGAATGACGTTATAGTTTCCTCCTCAAGCAACTGGGAACATATATTAAACTCTTACATAGTGATATAATCCTGCTTTCCCCAATGCTGTTAATAAATTATTAGAAGAGCTGAATGATTTAAACGTTGCAGTTTTACAGTAGGCTTGCTAAACACACCACAACAAGTCCATAATTTCTTCAACATCTCCTTACCACCAGCATGAGACCATTTCAGGGAATGGCCTTACGGCTTGTTACATACATCTCAGGAGGAAAAACATAAATACAGCATTGTAAAATTGTCAGAGGGGGTCACAGAGCATGGGTGGACTGAGTTAATGATAGTAAATAGTCAAGATGGAAAACTATGTCCTATACCCCCAGATGTCGAGGTCCCAAAGCAGACCCTCCATTCTGATTAAGTCCTAACCACCATGACCTTCACTAGAGTCCATTTTTACACTGAGCCTTTATGCAATTGCTTACAGATAAAATGGTTCACATCTGTAGTGGTATAAATCCACATACATTATCTGACTCTAGACTTAAACTGCAGTGATTCTAGCTAAGGAATAGATCCGTTTAACACATCCTGAATTATACTGAAGAATAAAAAAAGGAGGCTTCTAAAATTGCAGTATCACTCACCTCGACTTTGGCTTCTCCCTCTTGTGGAAGCAGTTACTGTGAACACCAACAAAAGAAAAATGATATTAGGTCTTAGTGCTTACAACACCTCTGAAAATGAATACATGAACTCTGCTCAGAGTGCTGAAATTCAGGCAGCAATCTTCTTTACTTGAGGCACAGCTGGGGGCATTGAATCCTCAGTTTCTGTCAGGCCCCCTTTAGACCACGAGGCATCTCAAAGAGTGCATAGCACCTCAGCATTTCTGGACCACCTGCTGTTTCTGTTTGTACACATAAATGTTGTTCACAGATGGTGTCCTGGTTTCAGTTAGGACAGAGTTATTTTTCCTCCTAGTAGCTGGTAGAGTGCTATGTTTTGGATTAGGATGAGAAGAGTGCTGATAACATGCTGGTGTTTTAATTGCTGCAGAGCAGTGCTTACACTAAGCCAAGGACTTTTCAGCTCCTCGCTCTGTCCTGTCAGCGGGCAGGCTGGGGGGGCAGCAAGAGCTGGGAGGGGACAGACCCAGGACAGCTGACCCAAACTGGCCAAAGGGGTATTCCATACCATCTGACGTCATGCTGAACAATATATAGGGGTGGCTAGCCAGGGTGGGGGGCCGGCTGCTCGGGGTTGGGCTGGGCATCGGTCAGCGGGTGGTGAGCAATTGCGTTGTGCATCACTTGTTTGTACATATTATTATTATTATTATTATTATTTTCTCTCTTAAATAAACTGTCTTTATCTCAACCCACAAGCTTCACTTTCCCGTTTCTCTCCCCCATCCCAGAGATGGAGGGGGGAGGGTGAGCGAACGGCTGTGTGGTGTTTAGCTGCCGGCCGGGTTAAACCACAACAGATGGTGATCTCCTATTTCTACAGGCCAATAGGAGGATAATAGCCCTGTTTATGCCATCATCCAAGGCTGGATGCTGTGAAGCCCTGTCTCTTCCCTGAGCCAGAAAGACAACCTGATCACATCGTTTCTCCGCCTGTGCTGAACGTAATAGGCCTGTCAGAGTTTGGACAGGGCAAGCTCATACCTGCTGACAACATTCAGTATAAACATACCACTTGAGATCCAATTCATCTTTCCAATTACATGATATAAACACGTTGAAGTCCAGAAAAGAGCTAGGGGAAGAGGAAATCCAGCAATGGCTCAAAATCTTAAGGGGCTATACTTTCCTGCTTGGAGCTATTCCCCTAGCTATGTGACAGCAAATGTCACAAAGTGTCCTACGTCTCTACTCTTCTGTCCATGTCCTATGCCATATGGGGACTGTTACAAGAGTAGCTGAAAGCAATAGGTATACTAGGTATATATTTTATATATATTATATAATATTGATATTGATATTTTATATAGGCAGCCTCTGTTGGAATCAGTATCAGCTAGAGATACTGATAGCTGACCCTGCTATCCACTGCACTGATGTAAATCTCTAAAAACTCCTTTGAAATCAGGAGCTGCACTGGCTGCCCAGTATAGTGGCAGCACTGGCAGGGCAAGGCACATTAATGCGTGAAAAGCCATTGTAGTCACCAACTCACGTGACCTTGGTGTAATACTCAGAGGGACAGTTCTGAAAGAACATACCAAACTCTTTTCTGGGGAACTCTGGAGAAGAGTTAGCACTGGAGCTCCCTGCAAAGAATAAAAATATGTCATTAATACTTTTTAGAAGACCATTAAGCGCTTTCCAAATATGTCTTCCTGGTACGTGTCTATTCCCACTGGGTAATAAACATTTCATTCAAAAAGAGCTATTCAGGATCACATAAATGAGCTGCTAATGTCTTTCTACAAAAATATGACACAACTCTTCTTAGGAATGAACATTACTATAAATAGGACACCACCATTAAAATGTGTACTTGCTGGCTTATTTCCTAGCAAAGCCACAATGGGATTCTTGTGTTAATTAGGATAATCATGCGTTAATATGCCGGCAGTCCCAATTGACCCCAGAGTGCACTACCCATTGCCTCCTTCTTATGGCATGTTCTGTGATACCTTCATACGTTGCATGGCGGCTGACATATGTTTTTCTTTCAAATGTTGAACCAGGTGACTTGGTGAGAGTTGAGCTGGGAGACTGTGCTTGTCTGTAGCCAGATGATGATGATGCATTCAGTCTACCACTTCCACCTATAGACAAAACAAAACGCCCTCAGCAAATGGAATATGCCCTGGGTGTAGTCTACATGTCCTGAGTGCTTTATGTTCCTGTCTTCGGAGCTGGACAGATTTGCATTGCTATCTCACAACCAGAGATGGGCAAGAACCACATTTAGAACTAACTGACTGTCCTCAACATTCACTGCAGAGAGGAATTTGTCTTTCTGGTTTTAAAATTAATTTGTCAGTGATCTCCATGACTGCAGCATTTGGCCTAAGAAGGTGAATTAGCCATTTCTACTGAGCAGGAAGACATCTGGCTTTGGGTGGGGCTGGGGTTTGGTTTGGATACAGATACACTTGTGAACTCCAGTGTTATACAACACAAAAACTGGAAGATGGTTGAACAAAACTCCTAGCGCTGAAGGATGCAGTTCATGAGCTGAGGGAAGGCAGACAGGAGCGCACTTCTTTTCCAAAGCAACCAGCCACGTTCTCACTTAGTCATGCCTTACTCAGTCCATTTTCTGGAGAAGCTATAGAGGTGTGAGTCAGGCCCAAGGCAGCCTGGAGGTTATTGGTGTTATATTTAGACAGAGGGGAGAATTTCCCTTCCTGATTCACATCAGTGCTGTGGAAAAAGAACTGAGCAGCCATAATGAATGTTTGGTAGGTGGAGGGACCAGACTCTTGTTTGAAATCTACTGCTGGAATATGAACAGAGTGCAGCACAAGGGGAGCCCTGTGACAAAGTGCAATATATGCATGCTGATCAGCAGGATCAGACTGGACGTTGTTTACCCATTACTGTAAAAAAAGAGCACGCCCTTGTGTTCTCAAAGTATTTTCTAGCTCATTTTCCCCTCTACATGAACCTGTTTTGTTCTGTGACTTTTCCACTTAATTCAGCAGAAAGAACTATAGTGGCAAGTGGGCCTCTGCTGGAGGCATTCTGCAAGCAGAATGGGAAAGCAAAGATTAGAAAATGCTTTGTAAATTTTGAAGGACTAATTATCTCAGAAATTCCAATTCTTTTCCCTTCTTCTACACACTGGAAAGAAATAACAAGTAGGACAGAAATCCCACAGAATCATTTAAGTAAAGAGCTTTCAGTTCTCAGTTAGAATGGTGCCTGTCTAGACAATTAGATTGGTATCTTTACTGAAGTTACTTCACATTTGCCCTGAGGCAAAGGGATTCCACACTTTGGCCTTTAACTGGTAAGAGGCTGAGTGTCTGTCAGATCTACTGGGAATGGCTCATTCACCCTTTGAGCTTCCATACCCCACTTCTCTCCCTTAGACTTATCAACTCTTCTGAAGCACAGAAAACATTTTCAATGAGGACAGTAACCCAATCTGTCCCGTTGGGGACAGACAGAAGGGTGTGCCAGAAATTTGGCTAGGAAGTTCATTTTTCAAAAACCTTCAGTGTGACAATCAAAAACCTCAGCAAAGAAAGTTGTTAGAGAAGAACCCTGTTCTTACAGAGTGGACAGGACATACTGATTTAACACAACCAGAAAATATGGCAGACAATTCAAAGTGCTAAAGCCATGGATACATACACAAGAAAATCTGTTCTATGAAAATCTTTAATAGTAATCTATCCTCTGCAAGATTAACAAACAGATTAATCAAAACTGTCTTTTGAAGAAAATGCTCAGAAAGATTGTGATTTGGAAATCCTGAGAGAAGGGAAATCTGATTTCCAAATACTTAAGGACAGTAGGAATGACATTTGTTGTTATTGTTCTCCTGAAATAAAAAGAGTTTTTCAAAAGTTAAAGAAAAGTAACCCAAAATCAAGTCTTCCCTGTGGAAAATGGGAATTTTGCCATTTACTCACCCATCCTCACAACCAGCTTTAGGGAAGGAATACTTTTGCTTTGAGTGTTTGTCATTTCTACTTTCAGAAACTTTTTCCTCACCTCTGCCTCAATGTACCTCCCTGCCCTGAATCTCTCCCCAGCCCGTTTATGCTGCCTTTGCTTTCTATTTCCAATATCTTTACTCCTTACTTGAAGTCACATAGCTGCTGCCATGGGTGTAAGACCTCTTTTCCACTCCGCTCCCTGCAGTGTGGGATGATGTTTTGAGCCCACTGCTGCTCCCTCCTTCTGGAAGAGAAGAGCACAAAAAGAGACATTCTGTCAGGCTAAAAGACAAGAAGAGCAAGGATACTGCAAGACAAGGCAGAAGGTACCCAAAGCTGCCCTCACACTTTACAAGGACAGCTTCATGTCTGACAAGACATCAGAACTGCAGAGATGTGTCTTGGCAGGGCAGATAAGCATTCATGCTACTGAGTCAGCAGGTTGGTAGTCAAGTTTTGTTTTGGACATGGGTTGGGGGATGCTTCTGTTAACGCTCATCATAAATGAGACAGTCCAATCCCTTTCCAACTCAGCTGCAGCAACACCGTGTTATAAAGAGCATGGAGGATTCTTCCCTCCTTGCTGCACAGAGACAGAAATCACCTGTGACATCTGATACTACCCAAAGGGATTCACCCACTGTTGTTGACTGTGTAAGATGGAGGCAGCAGACCCATCACTTTTGCCTCTTGTCCCCAAGAGACAGTCCCCACTGGAGAACATATCTGGGCCTACGCCCTTGAAGAGTCTGGTGGGCTGTGGAACTTTGTTTCTAACAACAGCTTGATGGTTCCCCACAAACTGCTCCTTCTCTCCCTTACCCAGCATTCTGGGAGGAGCATTTCTGAAAACAGCTTCTATTCGGATGTTAGCCTTTCTGTACCAAGACCTGTTGCACCCAGGGATTTAAGAAAGTAATGCAGCCAGATAGCACAGAGGGGCAGCAGTCGCTGAGCAGAAGTAATGCAATGGATCACAATTACTTACTGGGTGGTAAGGAAGTCAGCCTTGTCGTCACTGTCTCTGTAATAACTGAGGAAAGGAAATTATTATTATTATGCAGAAGTTAATGCATGGTAATCTGGTCAGACAAGATCAATGTTCTACTTCATTTCCATGGACAAGCATGACTTATTCAAGAAAATGATTTCATTTAAAGCGAAGTCCCTTAAGACCACACTGCCTGAAGGCTGCAGGCTGTATGTTTGCACACTTTTGTCACATTACACTAAGTGCATCACTGCCAAGAAAGACTTTTTTCTTTACAAGTCCCTGGAGCCATGGAAGTCATATTATTTCAGGGCACTACTGAACCACACAGCAGTTGCTGTAACTGTGAAGCCCAAGGTCAGACCCCTTACTAGCTTCCTACTAGCTAACTCCCACAACGCCAGCAGCAAACATCCTGTTTTACATACAGCCAAAAATATATCTAAAGAACATTTTCTAGACCATGCAGGGCATTGGTCTCAGAGGCACAAGAATTGGCATGTTTGCACTGCTGCCTAGAAATGTTACCACAGGACAATCATTTCTGTTTAAACAATCAGGTCATGCTAAATGTCTCTAAAAGTCTGACCTTGACCCATTCTATTCTTTTTTCTGACTTTAGCAGAGATGCCAAGGACAGGTGCAGACTTTATTTCTGGATATCTGGTCAGCACTGAACCCTTTACAAAACTGGAAAACTGGTTGTGGAATCTTTGGTGTGCAATTTAATTTTGTAACAAGAAAATAAAAAATGTTCTCCTTACATCTTTCTGTAACTTCTGATCCATCTTGCCTCGTTTTCTTCGTTACAGAATCCATACCATTGCCACCTGCAGGGAAAGCATAAAGACTGTACTTAGAGTTTTGTGAATAGTAGAAGATGGCAACAAATCCCCACAAGTCCCACAAGTCTTCTCTCTTCAGCAGGGGACTGGACTGCCTGGAAGCCATCCATGCTAAAAAGTTTAAAGTGCATTTCCAGAGCCACCTGTGTGCGCCAGACTGCGCCTCTATAAAGAGGTGATCAAACCCATAGGATCCAAACATCACTCCCACACATCTGCTCTGTGCAGGATTCAGCAATACAGGAGTAGAAATGCAGACAAACACAGTTCTACCTCCATTCACTACCCACATCATGCCAGGGCTAGCAGAAAAGCCTAGCAGAAATATTGTGGCACTGTGATGGTAATACTGGGAATTCCCAGGATATATTCATGCTCAAGTCATAGCACTGACTTCAGGGAAGTAGAAAAACACCAGAGATGCCTTTACAATGGCTGTTTTCAGCAGCAAGGAGCTTAAGGTAGGAAGAGCTTTATCTTGCCTTACAAGCCCCTGTCTGTGGCTGTGTAATCTGGGCTAATTTCAGGCCAGGTCAGGTGAGCACACACAGCATTGAAATTACTGCTGTGAATGCTGTGTGTGCTCTTCCTCATGACTTGGAGCCCTCTCTAGTCACAATTACTAGCCCTGGCACAGGTATGAGTGTCTGCCAAGGCAGAAATACCAGAAATAAAGATTATGATTGTGAAAAAGAAACATCAGCTCAAAGAGAAAACACTCCTGTCAGAAGACAATATAGAGTTGCTCACTGCCAGTCTCGCTAAGATAACATTTCGTGTTGTGCAGCTGCAAATGCAGGGAAGGAAGAGATTTTAATTCACACAGGAGGTGATAACAGGCAAAAACTCTCCTCTGCATTTGATGACTCCTTAAAGCTGAAGGCCCAACTGTACAGAAAACTACACACTGAACAGGCTGAGTCTGAAAATGTTTTGGGCAAAATTCTTTCCCAGTTTCCAGAGTCCAGCTTGTGGCAGAACCCAAGCCCCCCCAATTCAGCTGCCACTTGGGTTTGGTCATGATTCCACCTTACCCTCCTGCAAAGCATCTACCAAGGACCACCTTTGATGTTATGCTTCCTACCCAGGCACAGACAAGGACACGAGGCAGGAAACAATGAACACGGAGGAATATCTGAAGCTCAGATTCAGATCTGCCTTTGAGCAGCTCCCACTATTCCCAGAGCTGGAGAGGAACAGTTTGAGCTCAGGAGGTATGCTCTCAGTCAAGCCCCTTTAGCCCATGCCTCCTATCACCGACTCAGCTGAGCTTTGCAGAGAACACTCAGGGTGCCCACAGCCCTCACCCTCAGCACCTCAGCCCAGGAGCTTGCCCAAGCAACCCTGCAAATGGGACATCCAGGTCCTTACACAGCCTTGGCAGCAGGACACTACCCAACCCTTGCAGTGTTTGCACATACTGGGGATTTCCAAGGGACTAGCCAGGGGCTGATTCCTGGGTGTATGCAGAACTGGAGCTCTGTGCATTAGGAGAGCTCTGCCTCCAGCAGGATGCCAGTCCTGCAAGGGAAGCTCCTTGGCCATTCCCTCCAAGGAAAGGCAGTCTCTGCTTCTCCTGATTGCATCAACATCGGAAGCACACCTGCGGCTTCTTCCCCAACACCAGGTGCTGAAAGCTGCTGTAGGGATGGCAGCACTACAGCTTTACATTTGGAAACTGCTTCCCTCCTGCCTTGTAGCTGCATAAGTCCATTCCTTTCTGCCACTGGCTATGGATGCTGGAGGAGGCCAGTGCCACCCCTGAGCAAACACATCTTCTGTGTCCTCGCCTTTCCTTGAGAAAGGGGATATCTTGCTCTGATACCAATCAGAAAAAAAAAGGGGGTGGGACATGACACAATGACTACATGACATCTCTGAAGGCACACATCCCCTGCCCAGCCCTGGCACATGCTGCATGTTGACCTTGTGCATGTCTTTGCCACGTGAAGGCGAAAGCCAGCCCAGGCTCCAGCAGGCAGACTGAGCTTGACTCCCACTCTCTGCCAGGACTGACTCGCTTCACCAGCTCCTCCTAACTGGGTTCACGAAGACGTAGCTGTGGGCAATGTCTGAGGTAAAGCAGCGGCGCTGTTGAATCAGAGGAGTCACCTGCAATTTTCTTGGAGCGACAAGCAGGAGCTTGTGATGTGGGATCGCTCTCAAACAGTGCAGGCAGCATAAGACAGGGCAACACTAAGGCTGGTTTAACACAAGCTTGGGGCTGAAATGTGCTCGTGGCACTCTTAAAACCAGGGAATTTGCACAAGGAACCAGGAGGGATCTTTTTAGATCTGTGCTTTCCACATAAGCCCAACACTGCTGCTCCAGCTGACTGCAGCACAGCACATTGGCGAGGATGCTAAAGCAGCCTGGGATGGGAGGTTCAAACTCCCCATATTATTTTAGAAGCTAGGTATTAGTGGTGTGTGATGACAATAAAGATTACTACAGACATTTTTCAAATGGGAAGGGAAAAATGGCTATTTTATGGCCATGAAGACTTATTTTGGTGGAAAAATGAAAGCAGGTACATTTCAGAGCCTTTTGTTCCCCCATAATGGCCTTCCACTTTTCTAGTCTGACTGCTGTTACTCTCACAGCACACCCCTTCAGCACTCTCCTCCCTCTATTAGTACGGCTCCTGCTGGGAGACACTCCTTTAGGAGAAAAAGGCACCAGCAGGTGCCGAGACTAACAATTTTTAATGTCAGAGGAACCCTTTGATCACAATTACCCTGAGACTCGGCAGATGCCTCCAGACCATGTCAGTGACAGTGTTAAAAGCAAATGCCCTGACTGCCATCACACCAAATGCCACTACGAGTGCATTTCAGGTGCTGCTATCCTAGGGCTAACAGAACCGGTTAAAAAAATGGTCCCTTAGCTCTCCCTCACCCCTCTGTCTAGGAACCTGACCTTCTCATTCTGTTTTAAAGCTACTTCTTTCACTTCCAGTTACTCAACCAAGAGGAATATAGTCAGGACCGAATCAACAAAATCAGTCTCCACGTCTGCTCACTCAGTAGATTCCCTCAAACGATGCTCAGAAAGGATTCTGCCACTTCTCAAATCTGACTTTTCTGGCTTATTGGGATGAAGCTTCAAAACACTTTACAGGGCCTTGTAACTTTTTGTGACAAAATGTGGCCCAAAATCTGTAATCAGTGACTTACTGCTGATAAATAAACCTGCCTGAGACAAAGCAAAGCTTGTCTGTGGCAAGCTTTCACTCCAAAGTAGTTCCTGGCATTTTCAGGACTTATTCCTTAATATTACAGCCCGCAAACACCACCCGAAGCTTCAGCTTACAATGATTATTTCTTCCACCACATTTCAGATTCTCTTGGTTTTAAAAACAGCCAGCAGATGATCTGCATTTCACCACACTGATGCACTTACACAACATAGAGCATTCAGTTACCTTTATCTATTTGCATGGTGGATTCACAAAATGTATTAAAAATGTACATTGAACTTGGCTTCGCGTTTCTTATCTCCCACAAGATGTACTCCTTGCACTTAATATAGCTCTTTTAAAAAGAGTATTAAGTGACAAACACAACCAAAAAGACCCAGCTCTTATACAATTCTAATTTTACACAGTATTCCTCCACAGAAGAAATAACACCTCCTCTATTTTGTTCGAGAACAGAGCATTCTGCAAGGAATCTGGAAGACAGAAAATAAAGGATATTTTTCTTCCTATTTTTTTTAATAATGTAACTTACCTGATAAGCTTCAGTTAATGAACTGAAAATCTGTTTCTCTCTTCAACCGTTTCCTATAAAATTTGCCACCTACACCTTATATTGTGTGCCTCCAGAGGTGTGTGGAATTGGAATGATCATCCAGAAATGTTCACCTCTTCTTTATTTAACCTGTTTTACTCTTGCCCTTCATGGGCTTTTCTATCCCTTGCTCCTAAACAAGTCCTGACAAAGGTGTGTCGTGGTTTCCTGCCCCACCCTACCCTTCCAATTATCTGAACTCACTGGAAAAAAAAATCTGCCTCCAGGAGTCAAACTTCACTGAAAGCAGGAATGTTCCTACCTATTTGCTCAGGTAGATTAACTGTTTAGATCCCAGACAGACAAAGGCGTGAAGGCTTATGTCAGGGGAAATGAACTGTTACGGCAGGGCTTTCTGATACATGATCTGAGCATTTTAACACATGAATCTCACCTGTTTTGGCATTTTCTTACAGAACGTTACGCAGCACCTGCCGATCTCTCTGCAAAGCTGGCTGCGACCGAATCTTATTTTGCTGCCTGCATACACCAGAGCAAACTTCCAGCTGGTGCAAACAGGCTGAAAACAGCTCAAGTCAGTGCCCTGAACTGCTTGCAGACCCCACGTATATTTATGCTCTATTCACGAGACAGCATTAACAATAAATACCATCAAATGAAACACATCAAACTAAGTCAGGAACAAGATTTCTTCCATGTCTACCACCTGCAGACTTCCCACTGAACCGGAACCGAAGCAGACAGCGGTCACAGTGGGTTGTGACCATCCAAATCACAGCTGTGTCCCACCATGGCCCGTATCAACAGCGATGGGAGGACTGGGTGAATGAGATGAGCACATGCAGATATGTTCTTGTGTTTGCTGGAGACTTCTTTAGTCAAAGGCAGAAATTTTGCAATCATTCCATGATGGTGTTTTTTCCATTAATTTGTCCAATTCGTTGTTTGAATCTGCACAACATTTTAGCATGCCCAGTGTCGTACAGCAAAGATTTTCACAGCTTACCTATGCCTTGTGTGAAGACTTTTCTCCTCCTGAACATGGCAGTGTCATTTGGTGCTCTGTGTTTCTTTGTACATTTTCAGAATTCACCAAGGCTTCTCTTACCCTACACAGACAGACTTTGTCAGTCTCATACTGCTGCAAGGGAGAGAACTTGAGGCTTCATATCTATTTCTGCACAAACCTTTTGAGAAACTGTAGCTGTGTACAGCCAAGATCATACTCTGCTCATACTGGAAATTCCCAAAGGTGTGGAGAGACACAGCTGGTATACAGTGCTACACAAAGGCTTGGCCCTGGGTTTCTTACTGGGGATCAAAACGTCTTCAGAATTCATCAAAGCATCTCTTAAATCCCAGAACTTGTATTTATATTTATCTTTAGTCAGCTATGAAGCACAGAGGAAATTCTGCCTTCTGTACACTAATCAAAGGATATTTAGTTGTCTAAACCAGCCACATGTGCTAATTAAGCCATTAAGATGTGTAGAGCTCAGTCAGGGACCTTACTAGTCTGGGGCTGCTTTGGCTTGTGACTTGACAGAAAGGACAGAAACGGCTTTGGCTTATGACCTTCATGCTCTTCAAAATGTTGTATTACTGTCCCTCGTATTATCAACTCCACTTCCACCCTGCAGTTCAGTGATCTTGTTTTACATCTGCTTCCAGCGCCACAGATGTGTGCTTCAGGCATAGCCTGGCTGCTCACAGACAGAAGCAGTTCAAGGGAAGGACTGAATGCAGTACAGTACTCTTGGTCTCTAAGTCCCACTGGTATGAGGGGCTCACTGGACTGGCACACACACTTTGCTGGAGCAAGAGGTGGGACTTAAAATTCTAAAGTAATGCCTTCAGCACTGGAAGAACTCTCTCCCTCTTTTACCTTTGTCCTACAGGTTTCCTTATACATGCATAAACAAAAGAAGTAGTCAGAGCAATTTTGATAAAATAAGAAAATTACAGTATTTTAACCCATGCAGTGTGGTCAGTGACAAAGACATTGGTTTAAGGTTTCTTGACAACAAAGTGTTTGCAGAACTGCTCTTTATGAGTCATTTTGTCCATTTCTTACTGGAAAGAAAAAGAAAAAAAAGGTTGGGGGGTGGCATAGAGGTGCCTTACAAGGAAACTGGAAATAAATCACATCTTGAGAACACTGACTCTGCATTTAAAAGTGGAAACGCAGCAGAAAATGAAGTTGAGGGTGCTGGTAAAATCTGCCCAGTGAAGCACACTCAAGTTCACTCAGGTTCCTCATGCGCAAGTGTCAACATCAAGGACATAATTTAGGAGGTCCTGAGCAGCCTCACCTTGTACTGGTCAGCGATTGCCTCAGGTATTCAGAGCCACTGAACATGACGTGCTGCAGCTACCTGGCTCACTGCAACACAGTGCAGTGGACCTATTTTCAGGCCAAGTTGCCAGCTGTCACTTCTGCAGTGACAGTGGCAGTGTGTGGAGTGGTGGGTAGAGCTGGGGAGGCAGCTGGAGTTCCTCTTGGAAGTCACAATCACCATCCTCCCATTTCCTCATCTGTCCTGCTTGATTTAGCTTGTAGATGGTAGAATCTGAGGATGTGGAGTCATGCTGCTGCTGGGCGTACCTGGCAATGTTCTCCCAGAGGCAGAATTTGCTGCTGGGTGTGTCACCAGCACTACAAGAAGTCACTCAGGCTTTCAGTGTTCAATCCATGCCTCAGCCTTGCAACTACAGAGATCAGATCACAAATGGCACTACTTTCTCTGGTAGAAACTGCTAACTACACTAAATTACAGTGCCTTCTTTTACCCTCCAGGAGCTTGCATGTTCCTCTTTCCAGATTGTATTTGGTATAGGCAAAGCACAGAGATAATACCCAGGGATCTGACCTTTCAGCAGAATTGCTTCTATAATAAAACTAAACCAACTGATAAATAAGAATATCAGTAATATGAAGCCCTGTGAGCTAATCTGGAGATGACTGCTGAATTATAAAGTCCTTCCTGAGAAGTGGCTAGATCAAAGACCCATGAAGATGCTCCAAAAGTTTACAGCAGCTGAAGCTGACACTGCAAAGGCTGGGAAGATAAGGGAGAACACACTGCACATTCACTGCACCTGGAAGTGGGCTGTGCTACGGCAAATCTGAATCACTTTGCCCTCTGCAAGCTGAGCCCAAAGATAAAAAGCCTCAAAGATGAACCCCACCATGGCTGTCTGCTAGCAGCTGAAGGTACGTTTGTGGTTTAGAAACAGCCAAGTGACGACAGCTTGTTATCTCCAGCCCCAGAGGGATCTGTGCAGCACAGGATAAGGTGTGTATTGGGCTGTCAATTGACACGTAAATTACATGGCTAGTGAATCAGCCATGGACACGGCTGGAATACTGCAGGCCCACACAAAGGTGCTTCACATAGGGAAGAAGAAGCAACATGTATTTCTGGGTAGCAACTGCAGTTCCCTCTGTGCCTGGGTTTTGCGCGCTGGGCCAGGCAGCTCTGAACCAACCAGAGCCTCCTGAGTCACGCCTTGACTCAACGCCTCAAGCCTGCAGCTTGCACATCAGAAACTCATCGTGAGTAACCTTGGGCATGAATAACAGCCTCTTGGGGATCTGATCATTTCTTGGGGGTGCTGGGAGGTGAGTAATGGCAGGATGCAAAAAAAAAACACATTGCTAACACAATCTCCCAGGTCCCGAGAGAGCTCAGTGATTGAGAAGACATCTTGGCTGTCTTAATTATTATTTAATATATTATTATATATTAATATCAATATATTATATAATAATAATAATAATATAGATAATAGATTAATATAAAAGCTGTACAGCTAAGGACCATCCTTCCTCTCTCCTTCTGGATTTATACAGCCACATGACATGTGGCTTGTTACAGCTTCTAAGGCTTATCACAGTGCATGTCATAAACAGCAATGCTTAAAATAAAGCTAAATATGCATACAGACCATTATGAAACACCGATCCTTAACAGTACAGGATAAACTGAACTGTACTGGTCCAGAAAGAAGGGACTGGGTTGGCCTGGTGGGGTACAGAAAACAGGAGGAAGTGGCTGAAGACCGGGTCTTGCTATCACCCTGTGGACAGGAGGAGCGGGACTCCTTGGCAGCTGCAGGCAGCCGTCTGCCTCTGCCCAGAGCCAAGCCCGCAGCCAGGACAGAAGGGCTGTGACTCCACCTGGGTGCTCTGCACCACAGCAGCCCACTGGTTACTAGACAGGAGCACGACCTCACAGCTGCCAATGGGTGTACACATTGTCCTGTGCATCTGGGACTGCTCCTGATGACGCAGGCTGTGGTGACAAACAGGTCCAAACAAAACACACCGCTGGCCTCTTCAGGTCCCCCTGTCCTCTGTGCAGCCTTCTGTGTGCATCGCTGCTCGGGCACGTTTTACATCTTGATACAGGACGGGCCATACAGCAGGGACAGGCTGGCAGAACCAGGAACTGTCACATACATCAGACTCACCTCGGACAGCACCAAAGCTGGAATTTCAGACTTGTTTGCAAATGTGACCTGCTGTCACCTCTGTGTCTCCTGCTTTGCCTCACTCAAGGCAATTTAGGAAGCCAGCAAACCGCGGCATCTGCCAGGGAACAGAGCCATGAAGCAGATGGACCTGATCACTGCTGCTCTGAAGGGTGTCATTGGGAGTTTAAGTAACTTTCATCCACGAGACTCCTCTCCTTCTTAGTGCTGCAATGATGAATAATCCCTTTCACTGTCTTCTAGGTAAGAGTTGCCCCCAGCACATGCTGCAGACAGCAGCAGAGCCAGGAGCTGCACTGAGCCTCTTGTTTGATGCTGCTAGGTACGGTAAGCCCACTGCCCAATGTGCTTGTTCAAAGACAAAAGAAACCAGTCCTTGAGTGTTTTATTTAAGAGACTGTAAAGTCCAATTCATAGGATCAAATAATTTCCTATCCCTTAACTTTTAGAAGACTTTTGACTGCTTGCAAGCTCACCCACAAACTTCTCCCCAGTTTTAGCTCTGGTGCCAATTGGTCCCAAACTCTTCCCCAGGAATGCATTATTTGCTAACCCTCCATGTCAAAAGTTTCAGCCAGCCAGGCAGCAAAGGGACAAAACCAATGCCAGATGACCTGGCTGTGGTGCTGCCAATACAAATACAGGAGAAAAGACAAAGCAAAGTGTTTACAAAGAACTGGCAACAAGCAAAAACAAATTAAAAAATCTGGCAGCCCCCAGAAAAACAAGATTTGATTTGTGAATTGCTCACCAGCCATACCCGTGGCCAAAATTTCAAGCAATCAGTATTTCAAACAAACAATTCAACCACTTCTTCCAGCTGCCAGTCCAAAGCCTGTAACTTTAAGCACCATCACAAAAAGCAACATGAAAAGAATATGCAGGTTAACAATGCACACAGGACAAAAGCTGGAGACACTTATCTTAGAGAGCTACCTCAGAAAACGTTGAGCCATGGTGAATAAGCATAATTTCCAGCTGCCCTCTTGACAGAAAATTTAAAACCCCCATTGGCAAAAAGTCCTGGTGGAAAAACTCAGGCAGGCTCAGCTACAGCTTGCAACAACTCACCTCCTGCTTGGTGGGAGAGCTTCTCATCAGCAGGATGGGAAACACATGGGAGGGTGGCTGAAGGGAAGGGAAGGAAAAAGGGAAAGGAAGGAAAAAGGTTGGAACGGATTTCTAGAAGTATCAAGATTATGAAGCCATGTTTCTGATGTAAAAGTAAATAAATAAATGTGTTTGTGTAAAACTGTGTCAGAATAGCTGTGCTCTGCAGATCCTGGGATGTTCTGACTGTCCCTCTAAGGCCCATGCATGATTAAGACTGAGGCCATTTGGCAAATTTCCTGACTCAGACTTTGAATGGAAGACTAAAAAAGTTCTTCAAGATTTCTGTCCCAGACATGATCTCTGTTAAGTTCTCCAGAAACATGCTCCTTCCTCTTCATCGCTAGGAAGGTACTGCCTGTGATTAGGCTCTCAAGCATTTTAGGGTGGTGCTCTCTATTCACTGCCAAAGTAAACAGAATGATAAGTCCTGGATGGGCTGCTGAGGCACTCCTTCTGAGGGAACACCTTATGAGCTATGTTTATTGCCATCGATCAGAAGAGATTCCATACTTCTGCCTTAATCAGCATCTTGTTCTGGGTGCTTCCCAACCACAAATCAGCTAACTTCTAAACACATGTTTATCAGACTATTGAAAATGAGTTTTGACTAAGAGACAGGTTGCCCTTAGCATAGGGCTGGATCGTGCTTGTTTCTGTTACATTCGGTAAGATCTGGCTTAACACTATATATTATAATGGAGCAACTATAGATCTTTTTTCAGAACAAAGGGCAACACCATCCCACTTGCTACAACTGCCTGAGGCACAGAGTCATGTGAAATTGATTTTGTTCCTATTTCTGCCTCTATTTATTTGCCACACTAGTCCTCAGAAAGGCTTGATTCTGTCTTACTGCACCTGCTTTTCCTGGGGCACGCAGCCTCACCTGCCATGTACAGGCTTGCAAAGCCCTGATTTAAATGGCGCTCCTTTATTAGCAGATACATTCCAGAGGCATAAAATATTATTATCCAATACACATGGCTGGAAGACTGCAGATCTTCTCCTGCAGGACTGGGAACACAAGACGGGACATGAGCCTTTTGGTCGAATCAGCCTCCAGAACACACCTCCCGTGGCAGCTGGAAGCTTCGTACGTGTTTTCAGTAGTGAGGTTGGAGACTCTTCTCACTCTGTAAAAATGACTGAAGCAAAGAATGAGGTAGTCCCATGCAGAGCCAGTAACACTTCTTCAGGGCTGCCTCCTCTTTGGAAACATTCTTCTCTTATAGAAACTATGTCTCCATCACTTTTCCCCTCTCCACTCTCGTGAGACCCCACCTGGAGCACTGTGTTCTGCTATGGCCCCCAGCACAAAAAGGACACGGACCTGTTAGGGCAGGTCCAGAGGAGGACCACAAGGAGGATCAGCGGGCTGGAGCACCTCTCTTATGAAGACATGCCGAGTGAGCTGGGGTTGTTCAGTCTAGGGAAGAGAAGGCTCCAGGGAGACCTCACAGCAGCCTTCCAGTACCTGAAGAGGGCCTGCAGGAAAGGTGGGGTGGGATTTTTTTTGTCAGGGAGTGGAGTGACAGGACTAGGAGTAAGTTTCAAACTAAAAGAGAGTAGATTTAGATTAGATATTGGGAAGAAATTCTTCACTGTGAGGGTGGTGAATCACTGGAAAAGGTTGCCAGAGAAGCTGCAGATGCCCCATCACACTGGAGGTGTTCACAGCCAGGCTGCATGGGGCTTTGGGCAACCTGGTCGGGTGGGAGGTGTCCCTGCACATGGCAGGGGATGGGAACTGGGTGATTTTAAGGTCCCTTCAGCCCAAACCATTCTGTTGCTCTATAATCTCTTCAGCTCAGAATCAACAGATAAAATGAAGAACTAGATGACTGCTGATAAGACATACGCAGTTTACAGCACCAATAAAAAGCTGAACCTGGAATAAAAGACTAATGTACTAGTTCCAAACTACTTTTTAAAGTGAGCAAAAAGGCTGTGAAAGCCTAAGAACCCATCCAAAGCTACTATAATCTATACTGCACATGGGGCTTGTGGCAAGGAGTCAGGGAGAATATGTGAGAAGGTAAAAAAAATACTTTCATTGCACCTTGAAAAATAAGATTCTGTATGTTTAGCAGTCCTTGATTCCACAAGTATCCTTCAGGAACAAGCACTAAAGGAGTCATAGTGCTCAGCGGAAATTCAGGTGAGTCAGTCTGCTAACATCTCTTCCCATAAACAATGTTATAGGTGTCTTCCTCTAGAACATATTTTTCTTCTGACTTTTAAGGTGAATTGATTGCTTACAAAAAGACACCCTTCCATCTTTCAAGCTTTGTAAGGAGCACAGTAATCACTTTGTTCAGTCTGGTCACTGCAAAGTTTTGGAGACAGGAAACTGCGGTGTGCTGCCCGCTCTGTGGTGGAGATCGGTGTGACAATGCTGGTCCTCGCTCTGTGTGTGGGAAAGCTGGCACAGACTGAAATTGTGATCCAAACTCCTGCCACACTGACAATTTTCTTTATGATCTTGAGCACGAGGTACAAGGTCTATCTTTCTCAGCTTCTGTTGTTATGTAAAGATCTTTACATTTTATGGGATTTAAGGATTTTATGTTTAGATTTTATACATTTTTACATGTTAGCATAAATAATATATAGTATATTTTACATTTTATATTTTTATTTTATATTTTCATGCTTAAATAAAAGTTATAAAAACATTTTTTATCATTATCTATCTCACAGTGCCTTTTAACCTGTATCTTGTTACGTAATTATGGCATTTGTAGATTTCCTTCCATTTTTATAGGCTAGCACTCCAGATCAAGCTTCAGACCCGTATCTGACAGCCTGGCACAGAATTCCTGATCATACAAATGATAGCACAGAAGCCAAACTACAGATCAGACCCACAGTATTCAACAGTCACAACACTTCTCAACGCTTCTCTTCAAAAACCACATGAAAAACAGATATTAGGGTTAAAATCTCAGTCTCCACCCATTCCTTTTTTGCCTTGCCTCTGTGTTAATTATAAAAAGAAGTAAAAGCTGGAAACTATGGTTGAGGCTACAGAGTACTTAGTCACACCATTTATCAATAGCTAGAATGAGAGTAAATATTTGAACTATACTGTAGAAGTTGAAATTCATAGCTGGCAGCTCATTAACAAATATTTTTCAATTTGTTTTATGATCCCTCACTGCTCTTTAATCTAGAACACTTTTCGGTTTGTAGCTTTCTTCTTATGTGGGTTAAAAGCAGTATTCAGCACTATTCAGGGTTATTTTCTGTATGCTCCCATTCCCCCACACCTCTCCAAGCCTCCCACCTTTCACTAGCGATTGTGCTTCTGCAAGCAAATCTCCAGCCAGCCACACCTTTGCCATACAAAACCGCAGGTGATATGCTAATTCCAACCAATATCTGTTTGCTGAAGGATAAACAAAGAGAAGATTTAGGGCTGAGCAGATAACAGAACAGATCAGTGCTGGTCTGTGGTCCTTCCACCTGATTTATTTCTGCTTCAAAAGAACACAATGGTACAATACAGGCTGTGGAACATCTACCCGTGGTTACTGGCATAGCAGTAGCAGCACTGCCAGTATCACCTGCAGAAATCACGTAGCTCTGTCATGCTACTGTCATGTCCCTCTTGCAGTTGATGCAGTTAGAACCCAGATGTCCCAGTTGCTGCACCTAGCACAGCTCATGTAACTGGTCTGTAACTCACTGGTACGACTGCAAGCACACCAAGATGACAACCATGCAGCAGCTTGCCAATGTGCCAGAGTTGATTGGGAAGGTTTTATTTTCTGCAGGACTCCTACAGCTCTGGAGCTAGGCAAGAAAACTTCTTCATTTTTAACTGCGGACTTCTTTCATATAGTTCTCCTGATGGTTGCAAGGGAAAGATGACCCTAAGTTGGCTGGGATCACACTGCCTTGCAATGGGGCTTCTCCTGGAAAAGCTCACCATTTTTGTACAAGGTACTACAACTTCAGTCACAATGACTAAAGCAGCAAGGATATAAACAGGGAATATGCAGAGAAGATAAAGAGCAGAGGAAAGCCTCTTTATATAATCTGGCTCCTAAGCTCAGAGTTACTCTTTTGTTTCTTGATCTCCTCAGTAATGGCCACACAGTGGTTCTATCACTCTTTCACGTTAACGCTGCTTGCAGGAGGATCTCATTTTGCAAACCAGCCTTCCTCCAGTGCCAGGAAGTTATTTAATCATAAGCAAAAGGAGGAACGGCAGCATGATGGCCAGTACACTGCACTCGAGCAGCTCAGCTGGCAGAGGAAAACCCTGAGGGAAAAGGAAGCTTTTATTTGTAGTGTATTGCTTGTACAAGGGCTTGAACACTGACTTCAGACTAGCAGATGATTTTTGAAAAAGTTCTGACTAAGACAATTGTAAGTGAACACTGAAAACTTAGGGCCAAGCTATTTATGTAAACTCTACTTCCAGTTTCTGGCACATTTTCTGACTTGGCTCCGAACCCTCTGGCTATGCTCATCTCTATTTTCATGTCTCTGCTTGAAAAATCCTTTTTCTGACCCAAAGCACACAGGTACTGCCTTTCCCAAAAGCCAGGGCTCTTGTGTGTCACTTCTTGTCAGCAAGATGGTCACTGCCTGGAAATTTGTTATTATTCAGCCTTTTCATTTCAAAGTGATTCAGATTTCCATTAATTTCCTTCTGTCCAAAGTTCAGCTTGTGACACATGTGATAACATGCAGTCTTCCCTTATCAAAATCAGGGTACTCTGGGCTCATCTCACTCTGTATTTTATGGATTTCAGATGTTCCTGCTGGCATGGATCTTTCTGAGGAAATGTACTGTTACTGCAGGTTGCCAGATGCATGCTATGGTGACTCCCTTGCTTACTCAGGGCCTTCAAAAGAACAGCTCTTTGATTCCCACTTTATTAACATCCATGATTAAAATTGTCAGCTGAAGGTTTTGTAACCTCAGCAAATAATGTAACTTCAGTAACTCAGACGGTTTTAGTTTTCAGCGGAGAGTTCAGAATAAAATATTTACCCCTCTGTCAAAAATTCAATGCTCTACTAAGAAAATCCTTGTGTTACGTATGAGGGGAAGATAAAAATTGTGGATCAAGAACAGTATAGGTGGTGATATGATGTGAAGAACCCTCACTAGCAAGTGTGTGTATGACTGGAGTTTAGTCCACTGAGTTCACTGAATCCAGTTTCTGATGTAAGGATTAGTCAGGTACTCGCACGGAGCCCAGTGAGAACTCCGTTCCACTGCTCCCCCTTCTGACAGAATAATACTTGCCTAAGCCTGTAAAGGTGAACGTTGTGAGAGTCTATATATTCATTTTGATGTATGTGTGTAATTTGAAGCACATAAAATTGTACAGCTGTAGAAAAATACATCTGAAAAAGCTGACAAGTAGGTATCTTGTCCATCTCCCTGTTCTAAGACCCAGCTCCACCTTACCTATTCTCAACAGATTTTTCTTTAAGACATCAAAATTTTTCAGAAGTTTCAGAGCCTCCTGAGCCAATCTGGTGCACACCTCACTGTGCTTACTGTTGGAAAATATCTTGGCAGTTCCAAAACAACTCTTGGTTCAGCTGAGGATCCCTTCCTCTTCTACATTCTCAGTGTAGCTTACCTCCTTTTTTGCCACTGCCACTTTTATGTATTTGAACGCCGCTGTCATATATGCCATTAGGGATTTCAACATCAGACTCAGCTTTTCCTGTTCCCACAGCTTTCCTCAGACACTGGGCTTGCCAGTCCTCTGACCACCGTGAATTACCACTACCCTTATGGGGACTACCCACATGCTTAAAGCTACACACGTATTTACATATTGTGCTGAGCTGGGGATTGTGCTGAGCCACTCCCCAAGGCTGACCCAAGGCTGTCAAACATATGCTGGCCTAGTTTAATTCCATGACACTCCTGTTAATTACTGTTTTGACAATAACAATTTAGCAGTTTTGCAGATATCTTGAAACCTGTAACTGCAGGTAAAACTACTACATTTTGCTGGAAGATGACGACCAGTGCCAAATCAGTGAAGCTCATATACGTGACCAGCAAGCAGTGTTGAACTTAGTTTCAGTAGGTATTTACTTAGTAGTGCATACGTGCAAAGTGTGCGTTAGAAACTGATATTCTTAATATTTCTAGAAGAAAATTCTTTTGCCAATAATCAGCCATGTCCAATACCTACTGATATATCCCCAACCTCACCAATACAAGGTTTGATCCCCTCCATCTCAGTACACAAAATATGGAAGAGAGAAAAGCATCTGTAGAAGCTAATGCATGCCAAGAATATGCAATCAAACAAAACAAAGAAATCAACAAGCCAACACATGCACATGAAATATTATATAAGGAAGCCTTAGGAAGACAGAGACCAAATGGAAGAGATAAAATGGAAACAGACTCAGCAATTGCCAGAGTCAAGAGCAATCAGCTACATGAGGCAGGGTGGTGAACTATGCTTGAGTTGGTGTTAAACGAGTTATGAGAATTACACGCTCCTACTTTTATTCTTTATTTTACTGGAGTTATTTGCAGTGTCTGTGGAATCCTGCTTTTCCTAAAACAAATGCACTGGGCACTGTGAACAACTGAACAATAACACACTAGTGAAAAAAAAAAAAAAAAAAAAAAAAAAAAAACCATGGCATTTAGAAGCAATAGAAGTGTACAAGAAAATATTAGGATGTACAACTCTAAACGTATAAACAACTAATCAATAAACAAGCACATGTTCAAATACAAATTCATTGTTTGTTGTGTACTGTGTGCATCTGAAATACAGAATATTTTTGTACTAAGTATTCAAAGAACTGTTATGGATAACCGAAAACAGTATTTTAAAGAGTTAGAAAGAATTCTGAGTGTCCTTTCAGTGCATTGTTTACTGCTTTACTTAGGACCTGCAGTTTTAAGACATCAGTGGGAAAACACAGTCAACATTTAATTTTAAAATATATTCTAAAGATGCTTTGATTTAACACATACCAATCTCTTCATTCAAAATCTTTTGGAATTGGTGCCATCTCTTGGGATTCCTCTGCCAGAGATGATGATCATTAAACCATGGTTTAATCACCTACAGCATCACTTCAAACATGGCTGCATCTGTGGGGCATAAATGGAAAGGAAATCTTAGATTTCAGTTGCATTCATTCCACTAATGGCCGTGATAGGCCAAAACGCTGAAGTAAGGTAGACTTTCAGAACATGAGAATCCTGCTTTAAGGCAAAATAAATAAATAAATAAAATCTGACCCAGAATTTCTTTCTGAAAAAAAAAGTTATCGTCACTGAAGGAAACGAACTGCATGATGCAAATAGTGATATTCTCATTTATTCTTTGTACCCATGTTTCACACATGATTACACAGGGAACACCTATACATGCACACAATCTTAGAAAAATGAGGGATGGCACAAAGAATTTTCTATCCAGACATCACTGTGGGCAGTTTTAAGGTTAATCACACCTGGTTTTACAGACTCAAGAAGAGGCAGGGTACATGATAGTTAAAACTCCAGGGTGATCTATCTGCAGATCTCACTCCTGTGAAGTCTTTCAAGAGAAAACTTGTCAATGCATACCCATGTGTTGAGTTACCACCGAACATTTAACAGTGATGAAATAGCTTATTCTGGCATATGTTACCCAGGAAAATGCTTGTAATTAACTCAAGGAAAATGCACTAAATTTTAAAACATCAAAACCCGAGTAAGTCTCCTTTCAGCTGTGAATACATCAGGAGATTTCCAGTTGCAGGAGTGCTATCTTATGGCGTGACTGTCAAAGAGGGTGACATAGAAGTGCCCTTTTTACATGACTATTGATATGTGGGATGAAGGTCACTGATGCCAGGACACAACCTCACACCAATGTGGTCAACTGATGCGGAAATGTCCCCAGTTATAGTGGGCAGCAATTTCTAACTTGGCTCATCAAAGAATTTTATTTATTTTCTTAGTATCAGATCAACATTACGGGACTCCATTTAGGACAAATGTTCTTCTAAGCCCATCAAGGCTGTATGAAAGTGGTATATCTATTACTCATTAGCAAAGGTCCTTCTGCATGCTGATGTGGAGAAAGGGGTTCAACATACTGTTAATTCGGATATGAACAGGAGCAGGAATTTTGCCCTGAAATTACTCTGGAAATAATTGGAACAGAACCACTACAGCTCACAAACACTGGGATATCCACTGGGATAAGCCGTAACAGGCACTAACAGCACATTTTACTCAGGGCACTACAGGAAGTCAAAAAGCCTCAGTGCGTGTATCCCTTGCTGACAGAGATGGGACAGCAGCATTCTTGGTGGCTTCCCTATAGCTGAGTGCTTTGAAGGGAGGGTTGATTAAACAAGGGCTTATTTAGTTCCCATGATCTGTAAATGCTTTGAATCTTTTGACTTTCAAAGAATTTCCTTCAACCTTTATATTAAAAAGTGGGTGTTTCATGCCTATTCACAACTGTTGGTGGATTTTTTTTCCTAAGGTAGCTGTGCTGAGATGTGTGATGTTGTTTGCACAAATGCTACACAGACATACCCCACCTCTCACAACAACACGCACATTTAAATTATCATGTAAGTTACTAGCTGCATGACCAAGAAAACAGCAAAGTGCTTTGAGCCAGCTCTCACACGAGTATTTTGAATTCTGAGCCTGGTTTGCAATACAAATGTAGGCAAACGTCTGACAGCAGTGCCACGCTGAACTCTCAGATCTTTACGTGGCACCTCCTTGTCACCAGTATCCAAAGATGGAAAATTCTCAGAACACCACATTTGTATTTCATTCTTAGGAAAAGACCTCTATTTTTTTTACTTTACAAGGCTTTCTGTAGCCTCAGGTTAATGAGTTAATTTGTTTCTTAATAACAGGGAGGGAGTGTATTTCTACATCCTGCCTGCTGATGCTGCAGTTTAGGAGGCAGGAGGTGTGCTCAGCAGGATGGTTTTTTTGTTGTTGTTGTTCTAAACCAAAACCAGTAACAAGGGATGTTTCTGAAGTGATGAGGGGCAGGACTCACTTAGGTCTACATTCAGAGCAGCAGCGAGATCCCCAGGAGTCCAGGAAGAACGCAAGGTGTGTATCTGTGTGTGTGCTTACCTGCTCGCTGCAGGACTCGTTTGGTACTCCAGTCTGATCCACTGGGTCCCCCCAAGGCCTACAGACTGTGGTACCAGCCCTCAAATAGCTCCAGCTACACTTGCAGGTAAACCATGTCCACACTTTCAGCTTTGGCAGCCAGAAGCACAGACACACGTGATCAACCTATGAGTTATTTGGACACAGCATGAAACTGACTTTTGTATAAGGATGAGAGGAACCAAAACAACTCTTCGAACTCCCCTACAAACACATCCAATCGGTCAACCTTCTGCAGCAATGGATGTTACAGGAAAAGAGAGACGTTACCACTTTCTGAATATGGGCTTTACCATGCCTCAGCAGAGCCCACAAAGATTCTGCTCAGCTGAGGGATGGCTGCCTGTCCTCTCTCAGGGAAGACTGTGCTCTACCAGCCACCAAGGTGTCTGCTTTTCCCCACTAGCAGCCGAGGAAGCAAAAAGCCTCTGTTACAATACCTGTAGACCAGGGAAGTCAAGATACCAAGACTAAGCCAGATTTCACCCACAATTTCTCCATGAACTTCTCCCTTCCAATCTCGTTTTGAAAACTGACACAGACTTTTGAAATGAGGATGTAAAGCAAGCCCAATTTAACATCTACTTCGAGTGTGCATTACAGGGCAGAGCTGCATGTTCCTTACGAAAAAACAAAATCTCCCAAATACCTTGAGCACAAAAATACGCTCAGACCACCACACATGACAAAAGCAGTAACAGGTACTAGTCTGGGCAAGGGCTTAAATTTAAAAGCCTTTAAATTTCTTAAAATAATGATCAATCACTTCCCCACCAAAGACAAAAACACTGAAGGTCTGTTTATTGTTTCCCTTCTCTGCCTGCTACTCTCATAAAGACTTCAAACAGTGTAATTTTTGGCACGACTATGCCAGAGAAAATCCCACATGCAGACACAATAATAAAAGACATTCTTAGGTTGTTCCCTTTCATTAGCACCATGCCTCACCCACTTGGTTGTTCTCGCAAGCAGCAGCAAGAACTAGGAAGTCCATCTAAGCTGGCTTTTACATTACCTTTTGTAATGGCAAATTGCAGTACTGCTCAGCTACAAGAAATTATGTCAGTTTTTCTTTTCAACACGGGTACTTTGAAAATTGAAGCAAAAAAAAATATGGTGAAGCCCGAGCAAGCCACAGGCGCAGAGCAGAAAAGACAGAATTGTGCTTTTGGTTTAGCTTTACACTGATGTCATCCTGTTCAGTGTAACTAGTGGACCATTGTAAGAGCAGAATCTATATCCCAAGGTCAAGTTTTGTTGTAGTCTAAACTGGTTTTACTCTGGGAATCTGGCCTATGCAGCCCTTCCTTTGATACATTTACATGGCTATAAACAAGTCAGAACATTTTTCTGAGGAATGAATTGCAGCCAGCGAAAACACAGCCCTAGGCCCATGCTGAAATGGGCAAGGATTTAACAATGTTTGCAGCAGTTAGTGGTTGGGCACAGAAAAACACTCCACCCTCCTGCCTCCGGCAAGAGAAAACATGCAGACAGTGCAGCGAACTTCATGCGTCAGGATACATCATCTGGCTTTAAACAAGATCAACAGATTTCCAAAAAATGAGAAGAGGGGGCAATGCATATGTGCCTCAAGACTTGGTGTGTTGACTAACATCTCCATTACTCATTGGCGATGTTTAGGGAGAAAAGGCACGGCTCTGGTACCCAGCAAGCCATTAAATAGACGTTTTGTGATGCCCCTGGCACTCTGGAAAAGAAGAAGCTGTAAAGGCCAGACCCTCTAAACCCAGAGGCAGTGTCCTTTACTATTCCTCTCCTCTTTGGATTTGCTACAAGAGATAATGCCATGGGGGAATACAACACGTTCTTGTCCTGTCAGTGCAGATGCTGAAGCCCGAGTGCTCTCCTGGTAACATAAGATTAGTGAAAGAGACCTTCTATAGAGAGCATCTTTCACCTGTGCAGGCAAATTGGCTGCCATTCACCTGGCGTAGAACTGAAAAAAAATCCAGTCACTAAAACATCACCATAGGAACACCAAAGGAAATAAAAGAAAGAAGCACATTTTCCTGCTTGTTCTTTAGGGAAACTAGTTTCTCTGTAGGGAAGCAGTACGTTCAGCAAACAGATCTCAACAATTTTATAACTGAGTGCACCAGTTCCTATAATATTTTTTTTCTTTCATTTTGCTTAACTCAGATTAGTCTGAGCACAAAAGGAATAAAAAGGTAATCCAACAACAGTTATTATAACGCTTAACTGTGTGCACACATTGGTGAGCTTAACTGAAAAGCACACAAAACGCTCTACATCGTGCTATACACATGCCAGCATGAATATGGACAACCGTAGGCACAATACATATGGGCAATCTCTTTTTCTTCAAGGGAAACAGAGGCACACTTTTTGAGAGCAAGGTTTTAGTCTGACTCCTGTTTGCCATCTTTAAGTGGATAGTGGTAACAAACACTACTGGGTTGCTGCAGTAGAAGTACTGGAAGACACTGGGTACTGACTGAGGTTACTGTCCAGTTCCCAGCTTGGTCAGGGGCCTCGTGCCACATCTTGGACAAGTTATGTAAATTGTAGGACTTTTTTGTAAAGACCCAGTGAATCCCTAGGTAAGCTTAGCAAATGGCTAAACATTTAACACCAACCTGAAACAGGACCTCTTAAGAGTGACTGCCCATCAGTGAACAGTAATGATAAAATTTCCTTTTCTCCCCTTGTTGTGTAGTCCATCAAACACCCAAACCCTCCATGTGAACTGTCTTTCTACATTCACAGTCTCAGGCTGGCTGGAATCCTCACCTGGGGTGGGGCACATGGGCGTTAATCTAATAAGGCAGCAACGATAATGCACAAGATGACTTTTTCATGTTGTGTTCTTGTAAAATCTTACTGGAATCTTAGCTGGCAAATGATCTAAAATCTCAAGCTTTCTGTTGTTCTTGTGCAACACAACTGTTAGCGTGTCTGTACAACTGAGCATGAGTAATTTAAAAACGGGACCATCCTTGAGACACAAGGAAACATGTTGTGAACCCAGAGACATGTTGTATCAAAGCTCCAGTGCATTTGAAATCCAACCCATCTGATGAATTTGCAGCAGAAGTTCTATTAGTAATCGTCCATTTTTTAGACACTTAAAAAAGTGACATAAAATCAGCTGCAGATATTAAAAAAATGGGCTAGATCACATGAGGGCTTAAAAATGCTTCAGAACTGCCTCAAGTACAGTAGAGATATTGTTCGTGGTTGTTGCTAGATGTTTATAACTGATCATATAATTTCGTCACATAATTTAACTTCCCACATTTGCTAAATGCATATTTTCAAATATTTACAAAAAAAGTTTAGCAAATATGCAATTTCACACAGAGATAGTCAACTCCTCTACAAAGAATAATCTCAAGGCCCAGATTCTGATTTCCAAAACTGACTTCTGACAGATGTGTTGTGAATGCTTTTATGTATCTTATTGTTAATGTTATGAGAGAAAAGGGTTGCTGTCATCACTGAGAAATTCTATTTGAAACAGTGAATTTGAGTGAATCTATATATACTTATAGCTAGAAGCACAGCAACTGCTAATGTTGGCCATGCTCTGTGCTTACTCACCTCTCAGTGCAATAGCGTATCTTGTTTCAATACAGATGAGAAGTTACAGGAAACAAAAAGAAAATTCAGCATCCTTATCCACAGTTGTAAGGAAGAATCATGCATGATATTCATGCAGTTCTGCTACATAAATAAGTGAATGATCTATGGAGACTCCAAGGGTATATTCTCCACGTGCAATGACCAGCAGAGCTGTGTGAAGGCAGCGTGGAGCAGCTCAGCTGGGGCCAGTGCTGAAGGAACCACTGATAGACACAGGAACTGTTTCTGGCCACTTCCAATTGTTTGCTCAGTCCTGACACAGTTATATTGGAAAACATTTTACATGGATCAGTTCTGAGAAATGTGAAAGTCCATTTGGGGGAACGAGGTCTGCAGCATGGGAGAGATCTTTGCTGAGGGCAAGAAACTTACACTTCCTCCAGCAGCACCTGAACGTCAGGGCCATCTAGTTCAGCACTGAACCACATGACAGCCACTACAGCCATTTTCACCATCTACCTGCCTGTTTTCCCAGTCAAGTTTCTTCATTTTCACTTCTCCTTCCTGAACAACTGAGGCAGTGTGGCTCAATTTGCGCTTCCCAAACCCCCATCTCATGCTCCTCAGGGTGAGGTCTCCAGGCACAGCTCTCCCCCTTCAGTGAGAGGACAGAACCTGAGGTGATCACAGCATGAGGCAGCATCATGGTTCCCTTGGCACTGCCAAAAGGCCTGGGCTTGCCATATCAACCCCTCATGGTGCCGAGCGCTCCATGGTGTGGCCAGACCCCTCTCACTGAGGCAGGCAGGCATGCCACAAGATGGCGCCCAGCCTTGAGCACCACCTGGGCCTGAACGCTGCGTGCCCCAGCTGGCCTGAGGAACACGGCAGACTAGCCCAGCCGCAACAGGAGCACGCGCACCAAGGAGATTATTGGTGGTGGCGGTGATGGTGTGGGGTGCACTGCACAAGCCCACCCCCACGGAGCACCTTAAGGCCGGCAACACTTTACTCGCCCGCCCGCACATAGAGCTCCCTTAGCGCGCCCGCCCGCCCCGCAGCCCCAGAGCGCCTTCCCCGCGCGCAGGCGCAGCGCCGCCCGCCCTCGCTGCCCGCGCGCAGGCGCCGCCCGCGGCCACGGGATCGGGGCAGCCTGAGGCGGTGAGGGTTCCTGAGGGGCCGTGAGGAACTCGGCCCCACGCGATCTCGGGGTGCTGCTGGGGACGGGTCCCTCCGGGTCCGGCAAAGGGTTCCGGGGCTGGGGAAGGACTTTAGGAGTGTGTCTGTAGGCGAACGTCCCGTTAAAAAGTTTAAGGAATATATTTAAGTAACGGCGGTAGTGAAGTGTTGCGAAAAAGCCTTCGTTGTGCTCATGGTCGCTTGAAGGCAAGTAATCTGCGTTGGGATGTAAAGCCACACGTTTTGTGTGTTTGGTTTCGTTTTTGAAAGAGTTGAGCAAGTCTGTTGGAGCTATCCCTTAGGCTTGAAGTTATTTTGCTGATTGTTTGTAAGAGGGTTAGCCAAAGTGATGGCAAACTCAGTACTATACAGTAGTATATTGGCATCATATAGCATTTTTTAGTCTTGTTTAGATTAAAAACTGATACTAATAACACAGATGGGTTCTGTGGGTTTCCTTTTTAATGTACAGATTGCTAAAAATCCTAATTAGTTTGACTTTAGTTATTAAGTGTGTCTCTCCTTTTTTTTTTCCCTGATAGAATGCCATAGGTTGGAACAACGGGAGGGAACACTGACGTGACAAGACAAATGAAGATGAGGGGATAACAGAGCTTGGTACAGAGCCAGCAAGAGCAGAGTTGCTGGGTTAGTAAAGCTTTGGCATGTTTCATCTTGGAAGAGGAAGCTGCTTGTGCCAGTCCTGTGTTGCCCAGTGACTTCTTTGTGGGATCTTATTTTTAAGAGACTTCTGTTTTGAAATTTCTAGTGGCAAGTTCTAGGTAAACAGAGGGTGTAGCTGATGATTTTCCAGCTGCATTTGGGTCATTAGCAGGTGGTTTGCAAATGCTAAACTAAGCTGAACGTTGCCAAATCAATTTAAAGTTGATACATGCTGAGTGGTATGATTTATCATTTTAATTAAGTTGCTTTTCAGAGCAAATTGGGAATGCATATTGTAATCTGAAAGTTCACTTGTATGAGTAATTACTTTTTCAAGCAGCATCCCCAGAAGGATCAAATGAAACAGTAGATTATTTTCACAGACCTGGGTACCCAATTATTTTTTCTAATAAAAAAGATTAATTGTTTATACAGATGGACAATAAAAATTTTGTGGTTCCCTGCAATCCTTTTATCACTGCTTGGGATACAGTTAAACAAAAGGACTGGTTCTTTACAACCTGGCTTGGTAAGGATTTTGAGTTAGACAAGCAGTAAGGGACATTTCAGATTAAGAAAATATTTTATTTGGAGTGAGCTTTTTTTGATGAGTTTGGTGTTGTAGGATCTGATTTGGGTATGCAGGCATAGTATAATGTGTCAGAGTGCTTCATAAATTGTCTTGATCCTGTGTAACAATTGAAAAAAGACATCACTGCTATAGATAGCACTAGGAGGAAAAAAAAAAAAACACATAATAATGGAGAACACCTTTTTTGTAGGATTTTTCACCTCAAAGAACAAATACCATAGATTTTCATGACTGAGGGAAAAATAATACACAAAATTTATAGCCAAATCCTTTACACCAGTTAGTAGTGCCATTTGTCACCTTGAAGAAAAGGTATTCATAACACAAGATTCTTCCTAGTGCATAAAACCACTGTGTAACTTCAGCAGGTGTCTTTATGAACTTAACAATTAAAAAATAAGCTCCAGTATTTCTTCTTAGAGTTTTTTACTCTTTTCTGCAGCCACGTGACTCATTATAATCAGGTGAAAAGGGTACTATGTGTAACTCATTTTGTCTTGTAACAGAAACTGTCCATCTCGAGATGGAAGAACCAGCATCTGATAAATTGACATCTTTATGCAATACTCCTAAGGACTCTGGAGCAGCTCCGCAGAGGACTGGTTCGGGGAAGCAGGTATAAAAACTTGTTTTTCCAATAACGTGATTCTTCATAGTAAGAAAAAATGCTTATGAAATCATCAAGTAGTTGAAAGCGAAAAGATAAGGTAGCTTATACCTACAGCTAAAAGGTTGTGCAGGTAAGGGGTGTAAGGAGTGTTCTTGGCATGCCTCGTGCTGAACATGCATATGTTTGATGTAAATAAAGTGATGTATTCAGTATTTGCAGTCTACCAAAAATCACGATACTAGTAAATCTCAATTCTGTTTGGTTTTCTCAAGTTGTAGTTTTCTGGTTACCTTTATAGGCAAAATGTCTTTCCATGTCTACTTGCACTCGATAATAGTACTCTCTGATTACAGTTGGGATATTCTCCATAATGCCAGACTCTTCTTGGTGTTTCTCCTAGCATGCGTACTGTGATGCTGTCACACTCACAATAGTGCATATAACTAAAAACTGGATCTATGCTGGATAAAGTTAGGTTGCAGATGTTCCTTAACTAATCCTTCTCACCCATATTTTAGTGTTTTCCCACAGGTAAAAATGCTAGACACAAATTATAAAAATACTTATAATACTTCGAAGAAAAAAACTCTTTTTAGATGTTCATTAGTGAAGGACCTCAAAGCATGAACAAGTTGAAATTAGATTGTTTCAGATACTTGGAAGTAGAAAACGGGTGTTTTATACTACTGATAATACAGAAAATATGTGTGGTGGGATGCAACAACAGATCTCCATTAAACAAGAGGAGAAATCAAACTAGAAGAAATAAAATCAGCAAAGCTGATACATGCCATGTCTTCTGAACAAAGACTAGATGAGTAGCTTTCCCTTAGTAAGGATTATCAGATTTGGTCCTAGACAACGTGGAGGTATGTTTTCCAGTAAATTGCACCTGAAACACACCTGAAAGGTGCAAACACACCTGAAAGGAGGGAATCAACTTGTTAACTGTAAGTTTCCGAATGCTATGGTGACAATTCAGAAGTCTGGTTTTACAATTATCTCTACGTATATGAAATATTCTGCATGGAGTTCAGTTACAGTTCTTTGAAATTTGATCAAAGATGAAATTTTTGTGATCTTTTTCTCTTTTGCTGTTCTTCATTTTCTTCAGCCAATGAGTGCAACACTAAGGGAACGATTAAGGAAAACAAGACGTTCATTTAATGCTAATTTTACAGTGGCAAAGCGGCTCAGAATAGACAGTGAAGAAAAAGTCTGTGCTGATGTTGACAAAGAGCATCTGCCAAAAAACAGTGTGGATTGTTCCAGGTTACAAGATGGTTCTGAAAGCCTGGAAGGGAACTGCACTGGGCATACATGTTTCAAAAGTCCCTCACAGGACAACAGTCTCTGTGAATCAGGAGAGAACGGGGTGAGGGTTGATCTTAGTCAGGAACAGTCCCTGGAAGAAAAAATAAGGCTGGTGAAACAAGTGCAGGAGAAGGAAGAATTACTTCGAAGGCTCAAGCTGGTCAAGATGTACCGATCCAAGGTGAGGAGAACTTCTGAAAAGGCAATTCTAAATTGCACTTTGAAGTGAAATGGAGTCAAACCTTCATTTACTGATTTAATTTAAAATACTGAACCATGTGGTTTGTGTGGTATTTGCGTATTATATCAGTTTTTAGCATATTGTAAAATTAGATTTGCAGAGTATGAAACTGATTTGTCATTTGCTGAAATGTCTTTTTTCTCCCAATTTCAGAACAACCTGTCTGAACTGCAGGCTTTGATAGTGAAATGGAGAAGCAGTACCCAGCTCATGCTCTATGAGCTACAGTCAGCTTTTTCTGCAGATGGCAAGAAAGTGAGTCTCAGTCAACTGATAGATTCTTTTGGATTAGAAGACCAGTTACTGCACTACAGCAGAACAGAAGAAGATTTTGTGGGCACCTAATCTACTGGTGCAAAGCTTTCAATTACATACATGCATAAGCAGAAAAGACTGAATGAATTCTGATAACCTTAGAAGTGTTGATCAGACAGTGAACTTTGTTTTGCCAGGAGGTTTTCTCATGAGCTACTGGTGAAACTGTACATGGATATGGTAGGCACTGTAAAAGGCATCACTTTATGGGAACGACTGAACTCACGCTGACTTTTGGAAAACACAGCACTTTTCAGATGCTGGTCAAAAGTTTTCAGTTGCCTTTAGGGGAACGGTTCCTCCTAACCCTTCAGCCGTAGCCTGTGGTAGTAGAAGGGAAGGCAAGAAAATTGGAATTGACATTTGTCTGCTGTACTATGTTATGTGAAAGCTGCAGTCTTTCGTTGTTGTTTTTTCCTTTGTATGAGAAAAGGGCTTCTTTGTCTAATAAAGTGCTTCAACTACAGTATTGCTTACCTTTCTGTGGTAAAAGTGAATAAAACATCAGCATTTCATTTATCCTCCAATAAATGTCTCTTCAAAATGCTTTTCTATAATTATTTTAATTTGCAATTGCTTATTTTCTCACTTCTATGGGCATAGTGGTATGACTCCTTAGCTTTTATTCTCCTTAAAATCATCACTTATCTAATGTAACAATACATAAATCTCTACCTGATCTGCAATGCTCCCTGCTGTGAATACTTTTGTATGCAATCACAGTTGTTGTTGGCTGTACCTTAACTGTTTAGTATGTATGCTTTCTTCCTGTTTCCTTAATAAGAAGTAATTTCTTTATATCTCAAGGGAAGTGGAAAGAAAATCACAGATTACACTGTAACACTGATAGGTCTCATTAGTTTTAAGTTTAGAGCCACAATTTACTTTTAAGAATACAGAATATTGCTGCCTGCTGGGAATTAATGAAGAGTGACCTTTATTATTGATCGCAGTTTGAGTACTAAAACTGTTTTTTTGCCTCTTTAGCTTACTGAGAAATTATGACAGGTCTTTGTGATAGGGGTACTTCTTTTCTCTGAGACCTTTGGAAAATTAGAATTCCCTTGCTTCTCCTATGGAAGTTTCAGCAGGAAGAAAAAAAATGTTGCAAGAAGAGTGCAAGATGTAATCAGAATCCTTAGAGACCTCAGTTAGAGGATAAACCAAAAAAACAGCTGTAGCGAGGTCAAAACAGAAGTAGTTTTCCCTATAAGCATAGAACTTTGCTGAACCTAAGGTATCAAAGTTAATTTATGCTCTTAGAAAGGGCTAAGTTTAGATTTTATGTGAATTCATGGAAGTGGAAGAAAAAGCATGGAAGAGATAAACAATTTGTAGATGTAAAAGCACATCTTCCTTGCAGTACTTCATTTCAAAATGTCCTCCAATTGCATATTGCAGGCTAAGGATATGCATTCCACAATTAAATCTTCCATTTATTTTCTGTAATGAGCTATATGCTTATATAACCAAAACAGCAGAAATACACCATGTGAACCAAAATAGATTGTAGATAATAATAAGTATAAAATGTATGCAACAAACATGCATCTTTCAAACTTGTATTATTTTAAAAGAAATTACAGAAGAAAGTGTTGAGAGTTCAGGGAGAAAAGGTAGATGTCCAAACTCTGCATCTTAGACAAGATCAGTTTCCTACACATCTAGCAGGACTGGGATTTTTAAAGAACAGGGAATGTTCTTGCTCTCAGTCTTTCAGCTTCTGCCTGAAGAATTCCAAACTCTTTTTCCTGTTCCCGTATGAGATCCCGCAGGTTTCTCTGCTTCAAAATCTCTTGGTAACGCTGCTTTGCATTCCTTTCAGAAATACGCTGTATGTCTGCATAAAACAAAATGTAAGGGTCACCCTGTACATACAGTGGATGTATAGTCCTTATACTGGACCTGCTCCAGAGTTATTCCAAGTACTGTATAAAATAGGCAAGTGTTTTAAGAAAAGGCTCGCAGTTAGCTTTAAGAGTCTTCAGAGTAGTGAATAAGGCAAAAAAAATTCAAAAGGGCACTGGGTGCATACCCAATGTTTAGAACCATTTTATTAGTAAAACGAACTATACAGTTTTCCTAATAAAACGTACCCTTCTCAGCTGCTTGGTCCTCTCTTCACTCGACTGTATGGAAAGTCAATTAACTTTTTGCCTACAGGAGCACCAATCTCTAGGTGTGATCTTATGTAAATAGCATTAAATATGGTGTAGTAGAAAAGCTAATTGTGCATATGGTGTAATAGATAAGAATTTCTTGTCCCTTAGTTGATGCTGATGGAGAATAGGACTGCCTAGCTTAGAAGGTGTTTTCTGAATGTTCTTTGCTTGTGGCTTAAAGTGCGTTACTGTGACTCACCGGCTGCCCGAGAGATATGTCTCCTTTCTGAAACAGACACAAGCATTTCCTTTAGCTGAAGGCTGAGCTCATAATTTGCTTGCTCTTTTAAAGCGATGCACTTCTCCAACTCTCTAATTTTTTTCTGACGATTCTTCGTATTCTTTTTGTGCAGCTGTCCATTTCCAAAAGAATAAAGCAAATGCATGAAATAATACAAAAGACAAACTTTTGATGGAAGTCTACAATCTTCAACACTGCATTGTAGCTCAGCTAATTTTCATGTACTTTGATTTGCTAGCTTTACTTTGCATAGCGTCTTCCACTGATTGCAGTCCAGTATGCTTAATGGAGTTCTAATACAAGTAGCAGACAACAAACAAATAGGTATGGGTCAAGGAGAGAGAGAGATTAAATATAGAACTTGAAAGGCAAAGCAGTGAAAGGAAGTCAGTGGAATCAGTGCATTGAAAATACTCCCTTGGCTGCCAGGCACTGCTGAAGATAGGCTATTGTGCTGATGCTGTCTTGAAGGGCTGTAAAGGGCCAGGGTAACTACCAAAGACTGAAAAGGAACACAGAGAAAATGGAAGCTGATGTCAGCTACTGTAACCTGGAGAAAATCCAGTGGAATCCCTTACAGGCAAGGATAATCATAATTTAAATGTTGAAATAGGTAAGGGAGCCAGCAAATCAGATTGTTGTGTCTGTGTTACTTTGAATATAGGAGGCTATTGATATTATGAACAGACTCCTACAAGGAAACGGCTCTAGGCAACTTGAAAAAACTATTGAAAGATGAATAAATACATAGGTGTGTATATGTATATATACATTAATCTGTGTGTGCTGTTGTGGCTGTGCTTTAACAGTCCTTGAGTTAGCTGAAGAGGTGGCATGCCTATGTGGGATGCTGTTATTCCTTACAAACACCTTTTGCTAATGAAGCAGAGGAGTTGCATTTAAACTAAGGACGTCTCTCAAATGTGGTCGTTCACTTAGGAATAATTACCTTATCCATGACATCAAGAGTCTGCTTCATCACTGAAATGCGGTGGGCAATGTGACTGTCATAGTTCAGCATGGTAAGGAACTGAGAATTAAAAACAGAAGGAGGTTATTAACCCTTTTTTGTTCTCAACAATTCCGCACTTCTGTAAAGACAGTCATGATACATGAAACTCAAAGAAAAAAAAAAATAGAATTCAGCACAGTGGAAAACCTTACTAGTGATCATAAATGGACATTTTAAAGATAGTCTTGTAAAATAGACCATGCAGCTGTTAAAAAGCATTGTATGTTTTGATGGAAACAACGACCATACAAATCTGTTGTGAGGTTGTCAAAAAAAACCACAAGATATACTTTTACTTAAAAGATAGTCTAAGCTAGCACAGGTGGAGGCCAAAGGTGTGCAGAAGACAGGTTTCTGTGGATGTAACATTTATCATTCTGAAAAACCACTCTACCAAACTGGCAGGTAAAAGTTCTGTGGTTTGCCTCCAGTTAGAAGAAGAGAAACAGAAAAGACCCAGCAGGCTCCTTGCCTACAGCACCAAATTGCTTTCGTTCATTTTTTCTACAAATAGCCCTTATTCCAGGCATTTTCAGGTCCTGGCCCCCATGTGTTTCTCTGAGCCATCTTTCCTGCTCTTGTCGTGGTCTCTGTTGCCCTTGCTACTAGCCCCACATTTCTACTCAAAAATGCCATTGCTATGGGCAAGGACAAGTCTAACTCACAAAAAGTGCATCTCTTTAAATGAAATTTGACATAACAATGACACCCTGGTGATAAATTTGTTCCAAGAACTTTTCAGTTTATTGTCACCACCTTCAGAAAGCTGTTCTGTTGATGTTAATTACAGAAGTCCCATGGCTGTGATTCAGAAATGAACAAGCAGTTTGGACAGGCAGAACTAATGAAGCCTGAGCAGAACAGATGTTTGGGTTTTCTTCTAATCTTTTGGATTGGATTGCAGTATCTTTACCCACTCTCCAATATTCTTTATTTTCCCCGTGCTTTATAGCTCTCCCCACTGCAATATCTCCAGCTTCCACGTCCTCCAACATCCGTTACTTTAAATTTTTATTTCCCCTACCTCACCACTGCAAAACCAGCTTTACATCTGATCCTGCAGTACCCTCACACTTCCTCTACAACTTCTCTTACTTCTCTCTTCTCCCAGGGGTATCCTCATTGCTCTCCCACAACTTTTTCCTGTTTTCTGGCCTGCCAAAAGTATTTCTTCAAAGTTGTGCAGGTGCTGACTGGTCTGCCCAGCTGCTGTCTCTTGCCTGCCAGACATAGCAAACAATTACCCGTCATTCTTCTGCTGGTACCAACAAATGGCACTGGGGCTCAGTAAGGCTCCTGTAGGAACTCTACCTCTGAATACTGAGAAAAAGTTACAGTATTTCTGTGAGACACCAGATGGCTGCACTTGGGAACTAGTCAGGGATAACTTTGCCCTTGTTTACAACTGAATTTCATCAATGATCAATCTCAAGGGCAAAACTTCTCTTTGGAAGCTGAACTCTTGACAGGTCAGGAATCAGGTTTCTGTGTAGTAGTAAGAGAGTTAAGACATATAAACAATCGCAGAAGAGGCAGCAAAATTCTCTGTAGTATAAACTAGAGAAAGTAACTCACTAGCTGGCGATCTTTTGATATAGGCAGCATTACAATATCCCGAGCCTTCTCTTTCAGGTCTTCTATTTGCATTCGCATTTTCTTATGTTCCCATTCCAACAGAAATATCCCTCTAGAGAAGCGTTTACGCTCCACCATGCTAGCAATTTTTTTTTCTCCTTGAGCCTGAAAAAAAAAAGAGATTAATCTTAATTAACACACTCTATGTATTATGGAATAATTATTTGCAACAAGATGGGCAAGCTTCCAAAGTTATGATGTTATTAGGGAAAATGTGCCATACTGCAGACTCTTTCCAGACTTTTCCCAAGATGGTTATCTTTTGTGGAATTTTGTTCCCTTTTATGCTCTGTGCCACAGTCTTGGATCATAGAAGGAGATGAAAAAATTACAACAAACCTCTCTCTCTACATCTTCCTATCTTTTATAAGAAGGCTAAGGCATCTTATCTCTACAAAATACAAACTTGCTCTGTGTAAGGTATTTTGCAGTTGTTGCTGAAGGCTTTGTGTATTAGCAGTAAAACGCAAATTTACAGCTAGAATGTCTAAAGTATGTCAATTGATTGCACCTTACATAAAACAGTGTATCAATTTGTTAAACCTTAACATAAGCTACTGTTCAACATGACTGTATGTTTGCCTTGAGAGAATTCTAGGACTGGCGCCCAGGATATTAGGATTTTCTATTTACAGCGTGTTTCTAAGTGATGGCATGTCTAAAAACTGTTGTCATTTCATTGACCTGAATTGTATTCATCAAACATCAAGAAAGCAGTCTGCATTGCAATCTCTATATCATAATAACGGACATTACAGAACTCTTAACAGCCTTCAGTTTACAAATAAGCCTCCTGGCGTGTAGTAATGAATTGAAACTAGATATCAAACTAGAGAAAAAAGAGTCCCTGAAGGCCAATATATTTATTTAGAAATCTTAAATTTCGTTGTAAGTTACCATGATACTGCAATTCAGTTCTTCAACAACACTCTTATTAATGAGAATGGCATCAGTGTAATCTGGAATATCAGTACTTTCCAATTCCACCTGTCCTTGTTTTAACAAAAACTGGAAAGTCAAATTCAATTGAAATTTTATCTTCTCCTCCTGCAGCCTAAAATGGCAGAAAACAAAAACAATGCTCAGTGATTTCAACTTAATTATATAAATCCCCCTGTGATTCTCAAAATGTTTATTACTGATAAATGGTATGTTCATGTAGAGATTACTCTTTGACAGCCTGTCTTCTATTTGCTCCAAAAATGACTACAGAGTTGGCAACTTATTTCCATACATAAAGTTGTCAACCACTAGATTCAGTTTAACAAACTCCAGCAGATGTTCTGAAAGAAAATGTCTTCACCAAACAGAAGCCTCAACAAAATTGAAAAGGAAGTGAAGGAGACTCCCAGGCAGCACTCATTTGTTGTTTTTTTTTAATTTAAGTTGTCCTGGGGTTTGCTGCTGAATTCCAGTGAATGTGAAGATTATGTAATGTATGTGAAAAAAATGAAATAAGCTCAGTGAAGTCAGGTGTTGTGTGACTGAGCTGCAAGCTGCAGTCGGTAGCGATCACTGTAGCTTCCTCAGGCCTACATGAGCAGAAGTTAACTCACCCAGCTAGCACAGCCATGACCTTGAAGGCTTTTTGGCATTCACTGTAAGAAACAGCTTTTGGGGCAGTGAGTTTGCATTGAAGACAGTGTCATCTTTACTCATGTTGTTACTTAAAATGCTAGGTTAAGACTGGTTTGGGCCTGCTCACACATGCTGCAATCACACCTCACCTCTGAAATATCTTAGCTCTTTTAGATTAATTCTAGCTAACAGACTGATGGAGAATACAGCTGTGTAATTCTGTATGCGACTTCTGGTTCTGTGATGGAGGATTATTAATATGGAGCTGAACATAGGAAAAGAGACAAAATTACCAAATGAGTTCTTGGGAAATGTAATCTATGTCTGACGTAATCTTCTGATCGTCATCCATTCTTCTCTGGAGAAAGGCCTGCATCTCCGCCAGGTTTAGGGCCTTCCACTTTACCTAAACAAGCAACATCATGGTATTCTGAACTTTTCCAACTTCGTAAGCATGTCAGGACAAGCAAGAAGAGAGCACAATATCTTAAGAAGACGTGTGTAAATATGAATATGCTGCCTGATATTTTGGGAGTCCTAGTAGAGCTGTGACATAGAGGTTACAATTCTTACATTCAGCTCAATAAATCATTTTTTCATTTATGCATGATTAATTAACATTGAGGGAAATCATACTTTCTTCTGTCTTGGTCAAATGTACCTATGTCTCTGGAAATTTCAGATTCCCTTTTAAAATAAGCAAATAGTTCACTAGAGCTTTCCAGCAATACCCTCTGTTAAGCATTGCACTTGGTGTTGTAGAAGAAAATGGTTATACGTTGGTGCAGATGTAGCATGCTAGTGGGAGAGAAAGACTCCAACAGATGATGAAAATCAAATATTTTAATAGGCTTTCTTAATAGAGAAAAGTGAATTATTTTTTTTTAAAGACTCTATATGAAGGTTATAATTATCTTGATCAAATCCTTCCACACTAATATGGTAATGTTTGCTCTGAAGGAGAACTAGAGCTGGTTTCTCTTCTTGACATTTTTGTTATTATGAATTGAAGGTGGCCAGAGGTAATTTATCAACTCAGATGCAGCTTATGTATGCTGCATTGTCACTTCACCATCAGTCTAACCCTACACTGAACTCCACAGAAGTTTTAAGACCTGAAAAGACTGAGAAGTATAGTGGAAAAGTAAAGGATTTACATACCAGCTGCTCACTCTGCATTTTATTTCGTCTTGCTTGACAAAACTGTTCCCATATAGATGGGTCTAAACCATCAGGCATGTGCTCAGGATTATCCAGCTCATCCATGGCTTTCATTAAACAGGTGAGTATATCTTTGTAGTCTTCAGTTGAGGCTGAACAATCCCCATATGGGTTAGTGGTGTCAGGGAGCATTGTTCTCACTGGGGTCCTAGTGTACATACACAGTACATGCAGTATTTACTTTTTATTTTTTATTACATAAAGGAAGCTCGTACATATTACTATGAATATTTCGTACTCCCAGTCTCTTGAAGATCAAAAAGGTAAAACAACATCTTACACAAAATAAGAATATGTTTTTGAGAACTGGTGATTATTTAGATTGCATTTAAAACAGATTTTGTAGGAAAATTGATGAGGAAATGTTAGTATTCAAAATAACAATTGTTTATATGATAGGAAATTAAATATTGTTAACCAACCAATAAAAGCAGGCAGTCTACTGATTACCAAAATTATTTGGATTATTTAAAGAAATAGCAATCTAATTCTTGAAACACAGGTGAAACTAGTATTTAAACAATTCTAACCAGGGTGACCTTACCTTGGTCGACATTTGTAAAGTTGGAAAAGTTCATCAAGAAGATCGTCAGGAACATCAGCAAAGTCGTTCCTAAAACCACTTTCCAGATTCTAGGACAGGAACAGAAAGCTTCCTTGTCATTACAATGTTATTTTTAAGAAAGCAGCAACTTACCCATATCTTAACAATGCAAAATACCGTGCTTTTCCAAGCTCTCACAAGCATTGAGGAAATCTGGACCATTTCACAGTTTTTTATATGCATATACTCTTCTTCACTACCTAATTTCAGCACTCAGCAAATGGAGTAGAACTCATCCCATGCTTAAAATGATATATGTTCTTATTACCAAGACACAGCATTAACTTTTTTTTTCCTGAATCTGCTTGTGTTTCGCTAGTCTCACCTTATCTTCAGCTATTGCGTTTTCATATGCATCACCGTAAAACTCAATTTTCCTTCTTGTAGTCTGGATTGCTCTTGTAATTTTGACCTGTAGTAAAACAAGAGGATTTCAAGAATGAAACTCAAGCAGAAGCACTGAATGGCTATTCATATACACTGATGAAGCTGACACCTTAGTTCTAGAGAAAACCTTATGAGCCGTTTTTAAGAATACAATGCCTTCTGCAGTGGTTTACTTGTAGATGCAGCTTAGAGGTGAGCAGGTATGAAATTCAAGTATTCCACTGCTTAAGAAAGTAAGAAATTTGTATAAGAAATTATACAAATGCTTCTAAGTCTTTTTAAATTTTGAAGGTGAGGATCTACATTGATACTTGTTTTTACTTGCATAGAAATTTCCTTTTCCTTTCATTTCATCACGTCAGATCAGTCAAAGATTCTCAAATGCTGTTCAGGGAAAGGTTTGTGACTGTAGAATGCAATTTCCCTGTTAGCATGGCACATGTCAGGATACGAAGCTTATCTGTTTTATCGAGGCTGTTAAATGTTTGTACATTGCTAGGGAGACTGCTTTGTTGTATTTGACAGTTTTTGTGGACCAAAAGATATACCAATGGAAATATTTAGAAAAGTTTTAAAAATAACATGCATCTTGAAAAATGTAACTTGGTATACACTTGGCCACGGATAACTTTAAAACTTGTTCAGCCTCCTCAATGATACGGGCTAGATGCCTACTTTGGAACCTCTCCATGAAGCTCACATACAAGCAGCTGCTCGCAGCTCTGAACAGAGATCTCTACAGGTTGAGTGGGAAGTCTGACATGGGGAGGCGCTACTGCATTCTCTGTGGGCTCAGGAACACCTACACAAAGACAAAGTGGGCAAATGGAATAATATTGTACTGTGAGCCAGAAACAACCTGCAGACTACCACTTAGATCACCTGAGTCACACAGGTGTTGGCAGCACACAGGAAACAGAACTGTCAGACACAAATATTACTGTTGGCAGTAAGCACCTGTATTGAAATACAGAGCTACTACTTGTGCTCTCCAGTCTTTCTGTTGACTTGTACATCATATGGCAGGGACTGGCAAACTCTTCAGGAGAGTAAATTTGCTGATAAGTCTATAACCACATAGTACTCTGTATTATGTTCTGCTTCCACAGGCATATGCTCATATGCTACCTCTGCTTTGAACTGTCAGACACAAGTTAGTGTGGCCCTGGACTACATCAGACATCCCAGTGAAAGTGTGATGGCATTACATGTTCTTCTGTGTGTCTTCCTGTCACAAATAACATCATTATTGGTTCTGTCAGATTGATACTAGATACTCAAAAAACAAAAAAGTATGTAACAAATAGCTGTATTCCTTCTCAATGTATGGAGCTTCAAAGAACTCCAGATAAACCAAGACAAGTTTCTACTCAAAAGCATATATGTTTATATGTAGATGTATCTATAATGTACACCTTCTGTACACCTCAAGAAAAAGTCAATGGCCATGTAAATTGTCAAAAAATCATTTACAGCAAAATGCTGATTTGGACAGAGCAATTTTCACTAGAAACTATACTTCAAATACTACATTTCCCCTAAGAACAGCATTTAAAATTATTTACACTCTCTTCCTGCTTCTTCATAAAGAAATGCTGAAGTCCAGCTTCTCTAGCGTCCAATTCTTCATCCAACAGTAAAGAATAAATAAGATTGACTATTTTGAGTTCTTCCTGTGAAAAGATTGTAATAAGAATTGTTAACATTCCTTCTGCACATAGGGAGAGATGAACAATTCATGTTCTCTGCCATACCTGATAGATGACCATCTCTAAATTCACTTTTTTTTCAAAGAGCTTGCATACAATCTCATCAAAATTGTGTGTTGTTTCCTGTATGGAAGCTTCAAGTTTCTTCCATTCATTTTTCAGTGCCTGGGGAAGGGAAAGACAAGAGAGGAGCAAACATACACAGCAGAACAAACTCTGATACAGTACACTGAAGAATGCCGGAGAATTCACAGTAAGGAACTGTGTCTCCCCAACAAAAAGCTTTTCTCTCTTTTTTTTTTTTTTTTATAGTCCTGTCCTGCATTTTTCCTCCCTTTTCTTGCAGCTAAGGTGTCTAAGTTATTTATGTACTTTTATCAAAAGACTAGTTTGTATTCCTGTTAATGATTCTGAACAGCCGTTTTAAAAATTCTAAGATTCCATATTTTGCATAATCAAAACAACAGCTACATTCTGGAAGACACTATTTTCACGACTGTGGCAAAACAGAAGGCATGATTCACATTTCTTTGAATCCATCCCAACAGCATTGTGGGTTGTTCCAGGGACTGAAGCTATTCATTTCCATCATCAACTAAGTACTGTATTTGAAAGGCATTAACGATTTTGTAAAAGAAAAATCCCTCAGCCAAAAGGTCCCAGAAGTTACATTTTTGGAAGGATACTGCTGCCAGACTATGAACTTATGTTGTCCAGATACCACTTTGAGGGATAAATGCCATTGTATTATTTGTGCATGGCATCAGCTACTCTGGGCATGGAACATGAAAAAAATGTTCCAGGAATACTGGTCTATTTTAGAATGAAAGTTACCTTTTGTCAGATATCACAAGTTTTGGCATATACTAATTGTTATGAGTAGAGACTGCCTTTTTTACTGTCTAAGCTACAACTTATGTAATATGCTGCATGATCTTCATTCTTCATTTGTTCTTCATTTGTTCCATTTGTTAGTATACATTTTAGAAGTAGATCCTGAGAAAAATTAGAAAGCTTTGGTCATGAACACTGTGAACAAAACCACTCCTTTTCTCAATTTAATTTACCCTTCTATGCTTTTCTTTTTCTTCATTCAGCTCCTTCACTTGTTCCTCATATTCTCTGAATATTTTCATTTCTTGATCATTCCATTCATGTTCAGGCTTGGATATAAAAGGAGGTGGAGGAATATTCTGCAAGTATTAAAGACAAACATGCTTCAAAAGCAATTTTACGTCTTAATCAGAATACTAATAAGCTACAATATTTATCAAATTGAATGAAAGGTATTAGTGATAGGTAAGGTACAAGCCTTAAGTCTAAGTAACATACATGTTCTATTTCTGTGGCCTGTTCCTTGTGCCAGTAGTTTTGGTATATATATGGTCCTGTCCTCTTCCACTTGATTACAAAATTTTCTAGTGGATCTTGTAAAATATGAGTACATTGTAATCAAACATATTATCAGTACAAGACATATCATATTTTCTGTTACAGAATAAGTGGAGTTCTCATTTTCTGAAACAGATCGATCACAGAGAGGAAGTTTGGTCTGCCTTATCTCTTCTCTGTGACACATTGTTTTCTTCCTCCGTTACCATAACAACTCCATTTGCTGAGTAAAATGAAACACATTATTTTTCTGTAAGATCACAGCAATGGCCAAGAGACCTTTCCCCCATGAAACCGTCATTATATTGGCATTATGTTCCTATAGGGTAGGGACTTTGGGATAGGAACAGGTGGTGATGAGCAAATCATATGCAGGCACTAGAATCTTGTAGTCTTGAGTCTACTATATGATCTTTTAAGGAATTTAACTAGGCATAATGCAATTCTATAATTCTTTGATCTTTTATTACTTATATTGAAAATATGTGCTAATTGCAATCATGCTTCCATAAAGAAAACCAGCAAGCTACCTAAATGATACAGCAGAAACACAGCTTACAATTTTCAATATGTCTTCCTTTTGGACTTCTAGCACTCCACCCATCATGTCATTAAGAGCACGGAGTCTTTCATTGTCCTGGGAATGACAAAAATAATATTTTAGGATACAAAAGGAAGCGTTGTAGTTGGAAGTTTTTAGAATGGTAATAGGGCAGTTCACCTCTAGATCACCAGTAGGATTCTACTGTGTCACTAGCAGATCAATGCTTTTTGGTGATGTTTGTGAGATACACTAATGGTCTAAGATTTTTTCTTTTTTCTGATAGACAGATGGTCATATACCAAATAACTTACTAAAACTGCAATTTTGGCAGTTTTGGAAACAGTAAATAGACTACACCCAACCAGTTTGCAGGCTAGGATGAATGAAGTTGTTTGTCTTATGGATGCAAGTTGAATGTCTTATTGTGCATCTCTTTTGGGGCCAGAACCATTTTAGGCTTTTCACAGATGTATTTAAAAGCCAGAGAAAAGCACAGTCATCTAGTCTGATCACTGAAGAGCAGAAGTCAGAGAAACTCAGCCAACAAGCTTGTATCAATCCCAAAGCTATTGACTGAGCAGTAGCATACATTTAGAGATGAATCTAGTCCCCAGTCTCCCAATATGGTGTTTTAAATTGCTACAAAGCAAATTATTAATAACTGGGAACGTAACACCAAATCTTTTTTCCCTATCTGCTGCTCAGTGTAGATCTAAGTATAAATGATAATAAGAGGGAAAAGACACACTTGATCATTACTTAGCATTTTTACATTTATTCTCCCATACAACTCTACTGGAATATTCCAGTGCAGTATAATCTAAATAGCCAGATCAGGAACAATGGCCTCTTCAGTAAAAAATATACTAGTACCAGAAAATATTCAAGTACCAGAGCAGCAAGGCGTCTTTCCATTTCAAGATTAGCCAGCATTTCTGCTTTCGCTCTCTCTTGTGGAGTCAAGTATTTTTCAGCTTTAATCTGAAAGAAAGAAATCAGGTTCTTATCAGGATTCTTTTCTCCAAACATGATTACACGTGAATTAAGAAAATTTAAAAGATGGACTAATACTAATTTTTTATTATTATTTTTTAATCTCTACTGTACAGTGATATACCTCAAAAAAAATTGTTCTTTAGAACAGCTCCAAAAATTATAATGAAAAAAATATACACTACTATCCTTTTTGCTGATGTTAGTCATAATTTGAGCATATCTTTGTGTTTTCTGACAGTAGTATAACAGACTGGTGGGGGAGAAGACAGAAGAGGGAAAAGACTGACTTAAAGAGCTGTTGAAATTAATATTTTGTATCAAAAGTACAGTGTTTATCAATTTGATTTAGAAGTACAGTACTAACTATGCTTAAGTGCCTAGATTCTTAGTTTCTGGTGCTCAGAAACTGAAGAAAAAGAGTAACTCTCATTTATTGAAGTGATTCCCTGAAAGCCTGATCTGAGTCTTATCAGGAACAGGGGTAAATTTGACCTAATTTATGGACAATTAAAAACTTTTTAACAGTATTTTATTAATTTCAGAGAGACTTATTAAGAGTTTTCTACCTAAAAAATGAAGTGAAGCAAAAGAGCCAGACAGATAATTTTACATACACAGACCCATCTGTTTTAAGGTTTTTCAATACTGACACAATGGCTAGAAACAAGAAGAATGAAAGATGGATGAAAGAGAAAGATTTCTTTTCCAGACACCTCTGAATCCTGAACAGTGAGTACTTGCTCTGGTATCTCATCATCTGTAAGACCTGGCTCCCACACTTCCACTTGGAGGTCAAGTTGAGCCAAGATTTCTTGGATCCTCAGGTTTCTTTCTTTGACTCTTGCTATCTCCTGCTTCTTTTGTCGTGCAACCACGTCAAATTCTTTATTAAAAGCAGTTTTCACTTTGTAAATGATGTCCTGAAATACCAAAAAAGGAAATAGCAATGCTCCACAGGCCCCATCAATCAATTATATATTACTTCTCAATTTTTTGGAATCATAGATGTGTGTATTTGTATGTGTGACAGGCAGAGAAACTGTTAAAACCCCTCTGTTGTAAGGGCAGAGTTCAAGGTTTGTTAAGTGTTCAATTTTATTTTATTTTATTTTTTTGACATTTGACAAAGATTCTGAAAGAAACATACTGTTGCCAAAGCTGGAGTTAAAATTAGGCTACTTATAATTGGTATTTGCTATTTTTTGCAGTCTTTGGCTGAAGGAAGAAGGTGCTTCAAATTAAAAAAAAACATGACCTGTGATTGTAAAGACTGTAAAACACAAGAGCAGGAGGGCAATGTTAAGGACATACTTTCCTGATTTTTAAGTGATGTAGCCTGCAATTTTTATATGCTTTGAGGTGATTTTTTTTGTTGTCTGACATGTAAAGTGAATGATTTTTAAAAGCATATATCCCTAGTGGATATGTTCTTCTTTTTTAGCCTAAATAATTGCTCTCAACAAAGAAAAGTACAATATTAAGTGAGAAAACTACATCTCTCCTACTGCATCACTTTAATACAAGAAAAAAAAAGTGTAAAGAATTTCAGTTCTACCATTAAGTTTCATATTTTGAGTTGTTTGATGTTTGTGATTTGTATTAAAATAAATATTTGTGTCCATGATTATTTCATTGATATCTAATATAGTAATAAGTCAGGATGTAACACAGCAGGATGGCAGACAAGGTACAATATTGCTTGGAGAAAAAAATGCTCTTCTCAATGTCTAGCTCTGAGCAATTTCACTGCCATGGCCAAGAAATCTAAGTGCCTCTACAGTTACAGAGACAGTATGCATCCTTCAAGCCATGCAGCAGAAAGATCTTGTTACATTCAAGCTTGCATTTAAAGGTGTTCCTTGTGTTTCTTCACCATCTACTTAAAACACCAATTTATCTACTAGACTTCCCATATTACAACACATGGTCATTAAGCTCTGCTACCATACACAGCCTTTAAAAGTTCTAAGGAGGAAGTACTTGATAGTAGCTTAACCACGTCTACCTACCTTTGTAGATCATCGTCACAACAAGCCTTTTCTGTATTATGTTTATTAATACACTGGCTAGGGCATGTGAAGAGAGTCTGATAGTACTGAATAATAATTAAGTAGTTACCTTCAGCAATACTATTTGATTGACTTTCTGCTCCCTGGTGTGCAAGTCCAATTGGTGGTAAAGCACAGATGTGTCTCCACCATACTGAGAACTCAGACTTCCATCCATGCAGCAAGATGCGCTGTCACTAGCCATTACTTCTTCTGCTTTCTCTCCTTCTTCTGTGGATAATTCAGTCTTAGACTCAGTCTCAAGATTTTTTTTCTGAACCTGAATATCACAAATATGATAACTGTATTAATTTTGTACACAGTCCAGTGGCACATGCATGAAAAAGTATTAGAGATTCTATTCAGCAATTAAGCCTTGCTCAGCAATTAAAATAATACACGTTAGTACATGATGATACATGGAACACTGGGTCCAGTTTGGGGTTCCCGAGCACAAAGACATGCTGGAGCAAATTCAGCAAAGAGCTACTAATACACTTCAGAATACAAAGCTTCTAAAATATGAGGAGAAGCTAAGAGATCTGGGATTGTTTAGCCTCAATAAGAGAAGACTTGGGAAAATCTTACTGATACATATAAAAACCTGATCGTGGGGAGTTGAAACAACAGAACCAGACTCTTCTCAGTGGTATCCAGTGATAGGATGAGAGGAAATGCGTATACATCAAAATACAGAAAACCTAATTTAAACATAAGAAAACACTTCTAAAGTGAGGGTTGTCAAATACTGGAACAAATTGCCAACAGAGGTTATGGAAACCCATTCATGGAAATGTTCCAAATCTAAATGGGTATGGCCCTGAGCAGATTGCTGCAGCTGACCCTGCTTTGAGCAGGAGGGTTGGACTAGCCTTCCAGAGGGATCTTTCAACCTCAGCTATTCTGTGATTCTGTAATACTGATATATTTGTTCGGAGTAAAAACACACTTCATCTTTGCTTATCTTTATATTTTTATTTGGACAATTTTTACAGCAAGAAATTTGAGCTCATAAATGTATCTCTGTAAAGAAGGATGTAAAGATGTCTATTCAGAACATCCTGATCCAAAATGCCTTTCTGTAGTACTTCAAAGAGATTGTACCTTAGGATCAGCTGCCTCAATCTTCCTTAACTGGAGAACTTTCTCCAAAGTTGCCAGCTCTTCTTCATTAAGTTTTTTCAGGGGATAATTCTTGACTTCACAAGCTCTATGGAAACACTGCTCAAAAACAAAAACAGAGTAAAAAGGTCTTCGTGAAGCATCTATCAATTAATTTGTTCTATAACTGAATATTAAACAGTTACAATGACTTAAAATATGGAATAAAATTAAGGAGCAAATAATATAGATAATATAGTAAAAAATAAGACAAAAACCACTTGCTTTTTTGGTAGTGAAAATGTTTGATTTAAATTTTGTTTTCTTACTTCCTTTTAACAATCTGTGGATATAGCCTCTTTGTCCGGGGAATTCTACCAGAACTAGATTTTTGTAAAAAGACTTGGTGTTTCACCACCCTTGAGCTAATCTAGTAGCACCAGTTACACTAATGTCCCTCTCTTTGCAATAGGCAAAATCAGTGTTAAATTTGGCCTTTATCTTTTGTAAAGTAGAAGCCATACTTATGGCACAGAGAAGATTATATTTACCACTAATTTAGGAAAACTGCGTAAGGATATGCTCTGAGATCAAGGAATTAAGGAGCTGCATATTTGCTTATCAGCACTCTTACTGACCTTAGAAGGTAAAATTTGCCAGGGTCAGAGAAAATGAACAAAATGAAAAAATTGCATGAGCCCTGGGAAGAGGTAAGTCTTTTCCCATATTATAAGTAAATCAGAAATCTGTTATACATCTACTTATTTTGTCTCTGTGCCTAAAGGAATCAAAAAACTACTAGGGAAAATGCAGAAGAAAGCAGAGGTTACCTTAACTGTACGTCCTTTTACAGACATGGAGTCCCAGCACTCATGTTTGATGACATTCTGCAAGTAGCAGTTGGCTAAAGTCTCCATCTCAATCTTTTCCCTCACCTTTCAAGGTACAGAAAATAAAATAAGATGAAGTACAAAACAGGCAGTTACAACTGAGTTACTGAAATAAAACTAATAGATTAAAAGAATTATTAATATTTAATTATATCACACTTTCAGAGCTACCTTCTTCAAAACCCTGTGTCACATGACATTGAAAGGAATCATTTTATATGAGAGAAAAAAAATCACAGAACTTCAGCATACTGTCAGAGTTATCGTTTCTGGCATAATTCATATTCCAATTAGCAGTATCTGCATAAACAGTTTCACCTACTTCAAAAAGCGATTTAATTTTTTTTTTCCTGCTTCTCAGCAGTGAACAGCAATTTTGAGACCATCCTCTTTGCTCTTCAGTCATTGTTTTTCATTTTCACTGTCAGTGTTAAAACATACCCCCCCACCCTTGCCACTGTCATACCCTGGCCACTTCTTGTTCAGCCTCTGCTTGCACTCTTTTCTGTTCTTCTGTATCCAGGTTGAACTCCTGTTGCTCCAGTTTCTCAATGTCTGGCACCTGTTCATTTTCATGCAGCATTTTCTGAATCTTATTTTTAATTAAGAAACAAAAAATAATTGAATGTGAATGGCTAAGATGCTATTTTTAACACTGTAGAATTTGGTACCAGATAAAATGATTTTATTTGCCTTCACTTTTAACTGTTTCATGGTATTGGGTAGAATGGGCTCCACAGAGCTAGTGACAGAGTGCTACATGAACATATCTCATCTTCCTCTTAAAGTTGACTGGGATGTAATATATGAAGTTCTGTATACTTTCTAAGAATCTGTAGTAAATAATTCTTTACTCTCAGGTTCTGAGCACTGAAGTTGTTATCATTTTTATTAAGTTATCTATCTCAATACAGTTCAACAAAGGGAAGTGCAAAATCCTGCACCAGGGGAAGAACAACTTCATGCACCAGTACATGCTGGGTGCTAAGCAACTTTCCAGAAAAGCACCTCAGGGTCCTGGTGGAGACAAAGTTGAACATGAACCAATAATGTGCCCTTGCAGCAAAGAAGGCTAATAGTATACTGGGCTGCAAGAAAAGGAGCGTTGCTGGCAGGCTTAGGTGATACTTCATCTCTGCTCAGCACTGGTGGGGCCACATTTGGAGTACCAGTGTCTGGTTCTGGGACTCCCAGTACAAATGAGATACGGGCATACTGGAGATAGTCCAACAAAAGCCTAAGAAGATGATTAAGGGAGTGGAGCATTTCTCTCTTGTTGAAAAACTGAGAGCTGGGACTGTACAATCATAGAATCTAGAGAAAAGAAGTCTCAAGGGGCATGTGGGAGGGGTGGATCTCATCAGTGTATATAAATACCCAAAGAGAGGGTGCAAATATGACAGAGCCAGGCTCTTTTCTGTAGGACTCAGTGACAACACAAGGCAATGGGTGCGAACTGAAACACAAGAAGTTCTGGACTGAATTTTATTTTATTTTTATTTTTACTATGAGGGTGACTGAGCACTGGAACAGGTTGCCAAGAGAGGTCATGGAGTCTCCATCCTTGGAGATACTCAAAATGTCTGGACATGGTCCTGGGCAATCTGCTCTAGATGTCTGCTTCTTGCAGACAACAATTTTTTATGGAAGGAAACACAAGGAGGAAGAGAGGACAGTAATTTCTGTAATAGGAGGATGCTAGGCAAAAACTTTCCTGAGGAGGACATAGATTGGTCAAGGAATAAGGTTGGTACAAAATATTTCTTTGGAACAAAAGAAACTGAAAACCAGAGGGTTGTTCCTGATAGGTTCAGAGTATAGCACCTGAAGAAGCATGTCTCTTTATTATCCGTCTGCCCAGAGGTTATGACAAAACTGTAAAAAACTCTAGAGCTGGTAGCTATAAAGCAATAATAAATAAATAAATAAATAAATAAAAAGCTGGCAAATCAAGCCATTATTCTTGAAAGTAACTCACAGTTTTACGCAGCCTCTTAATTCCCATTTGAAGTTCTTTCTTCTGGTCAGCAAACCTCTCAGTCTCTTCTCTAATGACCTGACATACAGCAAATATATTGTTGAAAGACAAAAATAGACAGGAAGCGAAAAAAGACTGGAATAATCCAAAGGAACATTATCTGTACAGAAAACAAAACTCCAAAGGGAAATAACTGAAACAGACATAATGCTAATTCAGAAGGATGATTCTCAGAATTGTTCAAGAGAAAAAAAATGTACAACCAGGTTATATTGTAAACTGAGCTTAAAAGAAAAAAAAATATTAAAGAAGTAATCACAAGTGAAATGAATTTCAGACACATTGAACTGGGTAAAGCATACTCACAGGATTTGATAGGTATCATATATTCCTTTAGATTTTTCATTGGCACTAAGCATTTTTGGTGGGATATTTAAAAAATGAAGTAAACTAGTATCTGTTACTGATTTTCAGAGAGTGAAATATTATTCTTTGCTGCTGTAAAAGAATTACAATTGCTCTCCACCTCTGGAATCTTCTTTCTAAAATAAACTTATAGCTTAAGGTAAGATGATAGCCATTGACTGCATGGAAAGGGAGTATGATTCTGACACTCCACGGACTCCATCCTCTAAAAGTCAGATGCAAATCTCCTAAAATGTTAATAAGCAGTTTAGCTCAACCTGGAAACACATTGCTACACTTCAACCTTTGCTTCTTATCACCTGTACCTAAGATGACACTAATATTCACATGGCAGTTAAGTAGATGCACAGTCACATGGATTTGCCAAAAAAATCCCAATGCAGACACCCAAAGCATGAGTGCCTGTATGAAAGAAGAAACGGGAATATATGTCTGGGAGAGGGATGGAGAAGATGCCACACTTTTATTGGAAGTATGTCTTAGATTCATTCCATTTACTTGTTAAACTGTATCATAATTTGGAAGGTCATTCCTTAGATACTTTCTGAGATACAGAAAGCAACGATACTTTGTAAAAGACAATTATTTTGCCATCATTCAACCCCAAAAGCTGGACAAAACACAGTGCTGTGGCTCATGTCAGAAAGAACTCACTAGAATCTATTTACATTTCTGGAAAAAAAAAACAAACAAACAAACAAAAAAAACCCACTATACTAACCATAACAGACTCTCAAGGCCCTCTCTATGGGCTGTTAGATATTTTATGCATTTTTACTGGAGTTGTATAACATACTCATACTGAAATAAATCCCCAATTTTTTTTTTTTAAATTTAATTAATGTCATATTGTTGACTATCAATACTGCTGTAGTTTGTTAACTGTGGCCCTTGAGAAGAAGAAAGCACCTGCCTTGTTCCTTGTACTGACCTTCTGTGCAACTCTTTGACACATTTAGTAGAAAAATATCTTCATAAGTTTCTATGGGAAGCCAACCTGTCTGGCAAATTTACTGAGTTTATTCCTTGTGTAGAAGTGGTCCTCTGGTCTTCACAGCTCCTGTTGTGCTAGGTTCCCTCCCTGATGCATTTAAAACTTTGACCTAGCATTTCTAAAAGCCTACATCACAATGCTTTAAAACGGCATTCATTTACAGTATATAATTTGACACCTCTAATGACTATTGACTCTTGAGAACTTCGGCCTTGGTTTGTACTTATTCTACAAGAATACCTTCTTTATTTTTTGACCTATCCAGGTCATTTCACTGGTACTGTCTGAATGCAATCTGGTGAAGTTTTCATCTTCTGTCACCTCTACATTAGACGATTGAACTGGTGCCTCCTGAAGGTAAGAACATAAGCATTCATCTTAAGTATTTAGAGGGAATGAAAGAGAACCAGAAATAATTTTTTTAAGATGGACTCATATTAGAAGCAATACTACCACCACCAAGTTCCAGGGAGTGTTAAAATATTTTTATTCCCTAATGATTCCCCAGGTTTGACCCAGCAAAGCTTTGCTGTTATGTAAAGAATTTTAACTGTATTGGGATGAGTGTACTAACTTCTGTAATCACTGCTTTGCTTGATTTCGACAGAAAAGCATACAACTAGTAACTCACAATGTTTATCAGTAACATCACACTGCAAATGACATAACTTCATATGAGGAGAGAAAAAAAAAAAAAAAAGAAGTAAAAATCAAAGATATGTCATCTTCCCATAAACTATTCAATTTCCTTGATAATGCTATTCCACAAATGAATAATTATCATAGTCAACATATGAGGGGTATTCTACTTTCACAAAAGGTTTTTTTTTTTTTTTTGAAGACAGCTCTTATCTATAGTCTTAGGATAATGATCAAATTTTTTTTTCCCCACAAGAAGAAAGAAAATACCTTAGATTTCTTTTCTGGAAGTGATTCCGATGTGGATTCTGGATTGAACTGCCATTCTGCCATACATTTTAACACAGCATTTTCATTTGAAATAGACTTGTTCAGTATAGTAAGAAGAGATTGCCAATGAAAAGCAGCTTCCTTAACTTCAATTTCCTTTATATTCCTAGTAAATAGAAAGGCCGCTGATGCATTTTTTTGTGCATTATAAAAATTGAAGTTTTAAATATTCTCTATAAATTTGTATTTTTTTAAGCATGCCTATTCAGTATTTTTACATATGATTCAAAAGTGTTTGAATATATCTAGAATATATTGTTTGAATATACCTAGATATGAATATATCTAGAATTAAATGAAGTTTACACAGAATTAGAAATTTTGAAAGATGGATCACCCAGATTATAAATATTGCTCTGAAGAGATTTTTAATCTCTGCATCAACCTGAACATTTGTTACACCACACAAAAGTTGTAGTTTCAAGTGTCTCTTACTCTTTGTATCTAATAGCTCTCTAAAGCCACAGTTAAATTCCCATGAAAAACTGTGATGTCTCCGTTGAAACAGTATCTTGACAGATATCTCAAATCCCTACTCACATAAACCCAAAGAGTCCCTCTCAGGTGGTTTATTTGTAAGTAGCAAGAAGCCCATTGTCTGTAATACTTCTCAGAAGATGCTCTGATCTTGATCTGTAACCACACCCAAGGTACAATTCATTCACTACAAGGCTGTTGGGAAGCTTTTCAGGAGCTGGGGAGACCACCTCAGCTGATGAAAGGAGTGATTTTATTGCCCAGCTGCATCAAATTCTCCTCCTTACTTTGAGACTAATCAAGAGGAAGTCTAGAATCACAAGTAGATGCAAAAATTAGTCTGTCAGGATCCAAAAATTTGACACCATCAATATTGTTCTGCCACTTTACACATACTTCCATTTCAGACACACCAGGGCACCATCGGTTTCGCCATTAACGAGGATGAATTTGCCATCTAGTGAAAATACTGCAGATCTGATTCCCCCTCCTTGATATGAATGGCAATGCTTTTGAGCAAGTATTTCCTAGAAAAGTCACAGAAGCAGTTCAGCAAACATATTTTTCTAACAGACAATGTCTGTAAATTATGCTGCTTTATTTTTAGATAAAAATCTATCCAAAATGTCAATGTAAAGAATATAAAGGATTAGAGTTCATAGTTTTTGACTACAGATAGGAGCAATTTTCTAGTATATAGATTTTGTAGGAGATAGAGAAGTAAAATTATCTACCCAAAGATCTACTGGAAAAGAAAGTAAGTAGTATGATGTGATCACATTCATATTCATTATAAAAAGAATTGTATAATGCTATGTCAATTCATGTTTAACTTTTTTTTTTTTTTTTTGGAACATCTTATATTTAAGTGAATAAAAGCTTACAGTGAAATAATGTAGCTCTTACAGCTCTTTCTGGTGTAAACCAAACTAAGCCTGTGCCTGAATGCCTACCTACCATAGTAGAAGTATGATAGATGAACAGAACACCATCCTTTGCTGCTGATGCCAGCCATCGGCTGTTCGGTGATAAGCAGAGGAATCCCGATCCAAACTGATTGCTAGGAGTCCTCTTTTCTGATACCCATACTGGTGGATCTTCCAAAATATTCTGCCAACCAAACAAAATGTTAGCAGCAATTGAGTTAATGGAAATATATATACTATTTAAGAAGATTAACGATAAATTTGTAGGTTGTCAATCACAAGCTACATGTGTTTTAAGAACCATTATTTGGCTTTCTCTCTAAAAGAACAAGATTTCTTTTGCCAGGTTTCTGAGCAGTAGCAGTAGTACTCTGAAAATTTACATTTGGGGATAGAGTAGACATTTTTAGTGCAGAGAGGATTTTTTTTTCCTTATTTAGAAAATATCCTGTATTATCTACAGAAATGTTGGCTGGTACTTCACTACCACCCAAAATAAAACAGCTTCAGGGAATTACCTGTTCAGAGAGATTGTATTTACAGATGAAAGGTGGACAGGTACAGTAGCCGTACACTGTGTTATCCTTCAGTCTGACTGCTGAGCTCAAAGGGTAATCCAGATCATATTGCTCCCTTTTAATGGCACTAGCATTTAGCATTCCTTGTTCATTAACAAACTTTTCATTATCTAAAGAAGTTGAAAAAAGTAATAGGTAGGAAGAGAAATCACCACCACTCATGTAGGTACTCCACCTATCAATTATTAAAACCAAACAATCTCAAAGAGTGAGCATGATCAGAGGTTTCAAGGAGGAGCATAGGAGTTATTCATAGCTCTGACACTAACTCTGTGGGTTGTGCCAATATAGCAACACTGCAGTGAAACAGAGAGAGCTCTGCTAGCTCTGAATAAGTACTAGAAGCAGTAGTGTTAGATAGATAGCCAGAGTGATGTGAAAATTTGTCTATACTAAGGTACCCCACTTTCTTGGGTATTATACAAGGAGTGCAAATTAGTTGGTATGGAGAATCACGGGGCATCATTGCTTTCATCTGAATCACATTTAGATATCTCTGCCATGAAGTATACACAGCCTGGGTGGTATTGGTTGAAGCACTTATGTTCGTATCTTCAGAAGAGCATTTTATTAGTTTTGGTTGTTTAATTTGAGCATTCAGGAAGAGACACTTGAAATTAAGACTTATGCAAGAACTCTAGATCCTCAGCGTCTTTCAAAATCAAGCTGCAACATAATTGTCTATAATTGGGCAAAAAATAATCCAACATTACTGGATATTTAGAGAAAATACTAACAATTGAAAATTACTTTTTAGAAAGTTTGTAAATTGTAAGGCCTTTTAAAAATATATGTAAATAACAAGCAAATCTGACACATGGTTTACTTAGTTTTATTTTTCTCCAAAAAAGGTTTTACTAGTCACCATTTGCATATAATGTAAAATTATACAAAAATAGAATGATGTTAATAATGAGCATAAGCTACCTTTTTTGTGGTTAGAACCAGATGATCTTTAAGGTCCCTTCCAACCTGAGCCATTCTATGATTTTTCTGTAATGTGACATACAGAAGATATAACTGAAACCTCAAACTGTATTGCTTGACTGGAAATTCTTGGCTGGAAGAGACATAAAACTGGAAGTGCAGGTGTCACCCGCAACCAAGTTGGTCCTGCAATGGCTACATGCTGAGGACACCAGTTGCAATTAGCCTTTGTGACTCTGCATGTGAACTACTTCTCTTTTTCCTTCCTTGGGTTTCACAGTATCACAATATTTCTGCTGAAATGATTCAGCTGACTTTAAGTCTACAGGCAGCCATATGAGAAATGGTATCCCAGAAAAATGTCCAGATGAGATGAAGAAAGAAGTTAAGATTATTAGTACTTTGCATAAGGAATGGCAAAAATACATTCTTGTCTTAGGAAAACCTTATGAAGTTCTTTTTCAACTCTTACCTTCTGTGAGTGCTGAAGACAGACAAAAGATTTCCAGCCTTGCTCGCTGGACCTCTGCTACTTTAAGAAGTACCATTACTTCAACTAAGTTGTTCTTGAAGTCAGAAACTACAGACAGACCCAGCACTTCATCTGCCAACACTAAAGCAGATAAGGAACACAAATGTAAATTTTATTGATTTCTGGTAACATTTTTACTATGATATCATGTGAAACAAAATGAAGATCTCAGTTCAAAACACATCTCAGCACAAGAATACTATTTTGAATTTGCATTAAAGTGTAAGACAAGCCACAACCTGACTTCAGAAGTGTTGAATCCACACAACTTCAGCTTCAGGCAATGGGCACTGAGAATGCTGTGCACCAACAGTGTTTTTGTTATATTAAACATTCAAATCTGAGTTGACATCTAGCTTGAATTTTAGCAATTTTGAGACTGTCTGCTGATAACCATCAGATAAAGCACAGAAGGCCCTGTTCTAAGAAGTCGGCAAGACAGGGAGAACATGATCAGGCAAATTCTGAAGATTATCTAAGGAGATGTAATTCCGTATATGGCTTAACAAATCAACTATCCAAGTATTATCCTGGAAGTCAAACCTATTAAAATTATAAAGCAATGTCCTTTATACTTAATACCTATACTTTATATATATATGTACTCAAAATACTTAGATTTTTTATATAAAGATGACAATCTATATGCACAGAATTATAACATTGTTGGAATTGAGACTACAAGCAGATTTACATATTTTAGAAGAAATTTTTTGACTTAAAATTCCATCATTTTTTACTCTTCAGCAAAAATCACCAAACCTGACAATTCCATCAGTACCCATATTAAGGATGTCTGGGGTGGGCATGTAACAGGAGATTGCACTCAAGTGTCATGACCTATAGATCATTAGTGCAAGTCCTCACATGGTGGGCCACAGATTTCTTTGCCACCACTATTACTTTTGTGCTGGAGTTTTGATCAGTTGGTCAACTGATTTAGTCTCTTCCCTGGGACTTATACATGCCCTGGCAGAAAAGTCATATTTGTGCATTTGCAAACTAAAATTATGGGGGGATGAGATTGTTCAGGACACAATTTGTTTCGGAAATGTATGCGAAAAATATTTTTACGGCTGGTCTTCCTAAAACTTACATAGAAAGAAGTCTAATGACTAAGTAATATACTTCAAAAAACATATATAAAATATATCAAATAACGAAAACATGATGTAATTTATGTTGTTACAAATATTACCTGTATATCCAAGAACCTGGAATAATTTTGAAGGGCGGGCATCTAGAATAAAGATATGTTCTTCTGTAGCTCTAGTGATGAGGAACTGGCCACTCTGGTCATAACTAGGTAAAATAAAAATCCAAGTAAAATACAGATTTTGAATGTTAAATTCTAAAAAACATTTGGTGCAGTCAATAAAAAGGTCAAATTTTATTCATAGTTTCACTCTCGTAACTCTGCTGACTATCTTGTGGGCATAAATGCAACGGAGATTTCAGCTTCTAGGTTTACAGCTTCAGAGCCTGATATAAATCCTAGTGCTCTAAGTGCAATTTCTAATTGAGGGGGTTGGCAATCTAGAGTTGATGTCATTCTGTAGCAATCTATTTTAACAGCTTCCTTTGAAGTTAAATTATTTTAAATAAAATTACTAAGCATATTTTTATATTTTTTGAATAGACATGTCTTTGCATTCATTTTACTTTGAATAAATTAATTTCCATATCTATTTTTAATGTTTTATCTTAGGTAATTATGAAAAGAGATCCCATCTGACTCTCCAAGTAACAGGCAGATTTACATTAATATTTAGCAGTTCAAAATCTATTTATTTTTAAGATAGAATTAAAATAATCTCATTTTTTTATTATTGAAAAATAAAAAAGTAAAGCCTTTCGGATCACAAGAGCTACGTATAGAAGAATTGGTAAATTCTAGCACTATTAGTAAATGAAGTGTTAATAACTGTGACAAAAAGATACACCATATAAGAAGGGATTACCCAAAGGCTTAAATTTAGCTTCATAAGACCTTGAATTATATTCAGTGAAAAATAACTAAGTTCAGATACACGGAATTGCACATAATTACTGCATGTGGCGATCTGTCAAGGAGGATCCTATACATCAGTATCCTTAGTGTTCCATTAATCTTACATAAAAATACAACTTTATTATATTTTTCTCATCTAAATCCTGGTACTACTCTTGCAAGCACTACAGAAAAAAAAAAAAAAAATTAAATTACTTTGACATTTTTAGAATAAAAACTTCAATTTTTTTTTTTTTGTTCAACTAACTGCATTATTCAAGCGACAAATCAATACTATTCCTGCCTCTGTTACTGCATACTTACTGCAAAGACAGTACTGGAAATTTTGAAAGAAAAATTCTGTGAACAACCCGTGGAGCTTCAACATCAGTAACATCAATGAAATATATTTGACCACTTTTGGTCCCTACAGCAACACTGTTCGAGGAGGGACAGCAAGCCATAGCAGTTGCCTAGTTAAGAAATAAAAAGATACTCAACAGCTCCATATCATTTTATATGACATCATGCTATATATTAGTATGCAATTTCTTTTACCATTTACAAGTCCCTAAAATTCAGAGAAGAAAACCAAAGTGATCTAAAAATCTATTTTCTTTTTTACAAATAAAGGATTTTAATAGACATCATAGGCATTTTTGTTATGCTCCGTATCTACCTATCAAAAGATAATTCTCTGTTCCTCTGGAAAGAAAAAAAAAAAAAAAAAAAAGATTTTTCATGACTTGAATGCATCTTAAATCACAACAAAGCATTAACAGTTGGAAATATTTTATCAACTCAATTCCTAAAACTTGTTTTTCAGATCAGTCAAGGCTTTCAGTTTTTATACACTTGAGACGCTTCCTGTCAGTTCTGATACTCAATAAAAATACAAATTTAGTAAAGTAATACCATACAGATTTAGATACATTTTATCCAACAAATATGTGCCTGAAGACATATCACTAGGACATTAGGATTAAATGCCTACACCGCTTTCTTTGTTAAATTTGTGATTAGGTCGAGGAATCTTTCCAAAAATAATATTTTTAAAGCCTTTTGTTTGTTCTTTAAAGACATTACTTAGCTTTCCTCAAAACAGTCTGATCCAATTTTATCAAATATTATGATATGAATTGAAAAATATTAAAGACGAAGATTTTAAGTATCAGTCACTACATAAACTCCCAGTCATGTGTACCTCAATATTAAGGTTTCTGTTGCTAAGGTAAGTCCCATCTTCCATGAGCCAAACTTGTACTTCACCTGAAATTGTTACAGACTTGAACAAAGAAAAACATAGTCAGACAAAGGTGGAATAACCGAATAATCTGGAAGTAGCTAGTACCTATTCTATGGAATATAAAGTCAACTGAGTATATCAGATCAAGGGTTCCTAGTTTTGCTTGGAATGATCTTGCTTTTGCTGTAAGTGCAAGGTTAAAGAAAATGTTTAATAATTTTTGTGAATTGCTGCAACCTCATCTTTAAGCAAGATGAGACAAGGGTAAAACATAAGCTTGATCAATATTAGCATTTGTCCAACAATAAAAAAACTGCTTAGAATTTTCTTTGCAAAATAAAGTGCTTGAGGAGAGGTCTTTGCTTTATCACATGAAAAATGATGCATATCACAATATTACTTCATTTTCTTAGACAATTTATAATTCCACAGTAAAGTATGGCTAGAGACCAATCAACCCTCATGTTACTTATTCTAAAGTAAAATTTATCATTCCCATGCTAAGAACAAAGAAACAGAGTCAGCAAAGTTAATTAAGACCCCAAGGTTCCTACACTGGCTACTTGAAGAATTCATAGTCTGGGGACAAATCAGACTTGCTGGCTAAAATATGTGTCTTGTAGGAGGTCAAAGACATTGAACAAAAGCAAGGAGTTCCTCAGAATGGACAGATCCATGAGTAAGGCCTCCTTTCTCCCTGGACCCATGATAGAGGCATCTCTCTCTTCCAATTTGTGCTAAGGGCTGCAAATATCAGTAGGAACTCCTTGTTCCAATACCTATTCTCTGAACTTTATTCACCTTCTGTACAATTATGTTCATGAACACTTGTGAGTCATACAAATTGACAGTAAAACCAGCATGACATTTTAGCCATCTGTGAATTACCACCCTGTATTCTAAAGCAAGTTCTGACCTTTTTGTAGGCCATACCTGAATCAATGCCATTTACATCCTTTAATGAGTAGTTACACTCCCGTAACAAACATCACAAGTCCCATTAAGACTGCTGGTTTTGTGCCTTAGCAATGTATCAGTTACCTGAAAAAAAACACTGTTACACATAAAGAGATCATTTCATACCACACAGTACTTGTTCTCTGGAGGAAGAAAATCAGCCGCCAGAAAACAACTGCTGCTTGCATCCAAGAGTTTGACAGCTTCTCCACTGTGGGCAGGTTTGTAAGTATAGATTGTCCCCTGACAAATAAAAAGAAATAATCCATCACTGGGCTATCAAACGTTTCATTAAAAGCTTTCAAATACTTCAGCAAAAAAATACCAATTTTTCTGAGCTTCATTCACTCTTTAAAGGTTTTTATTTGATACTAAACCGAAAGTGCCCAGTAGAGTTCAGCTGAATTGAGTGGATTATATTAACCTATACTAGCTAAAGATCAGGTAAGTTCACTTGATATTGATCCTGATCCAGCTAGCCACATTTTTTGTCTTCTCAAAATTACTTCAATAAAATAATTTAAAAACATCCTATTTCATCTTACTCCAAGAATCAATAAATATGCTAAAACAGCACAAAATGCAGATTATAAACAACATGCTTTAAGAGATGCTTTTATCTAAAGATCTCAGAGCCTCTTAGAAGCAATTCATAACTAATATTGAGAAATAATTTAGAAGCGCTCCTCTCATTTTACAAAAGAAGAATTGAATCAGAGAATGTGACCAAAGTTACCATGGCATGGCCATTGAAACCTATCCCCCACCCCAAAGAACCTTAGGAATGCTAATTTAAATGATCAAAGGTCTGGAAAAAAAGGCTGTAATTTGAGGATTTGGCCCCCTTGCGTAAGATACCTGGACATCAAGCTGGTCAAAGAAGAATCTTGAACTAGATTGCTTGACAGATTCAACATGAATATGCTGAATAACTCTACTACATAGCCACAGGAGGTCGGATGTACCCAAGTTACACTTTTCTTACTGGGCAGGTATACATTAAGCCTAGAGCTCATGCACGGTAGGTCACACATGGACTGGACACACTACAGACCCTGAATCCATATTGCACACAAACAAGTGTTTTTGTTGGGAAATTAGGAAACAACTATACTTTATAATCAACCATTTGTAGAAGATGATTTCTCTGTGCTTCACCACAAGTGTCCAATCTTGTGTTAAAAACACCACATGGACTAAGTTCATTGCTGGTATACATCTGTTGGCTTATGGAATTACATTATGGACATTTCACATTAGCAGCATCAGCATGCACATGTAGGATCACAGGAACATCTCATTACATGACGCTATTCTCTAAAATGCTATACCTGATCAGTAACAAGCAGAAGCATTGTGTAATCAGGAGAGAATTGGAGGCTGGATATAGGTTCCTCGATGTCAGCACAGATTTTCATCTCATACTGAAGATCTCTGATGTGATAAAAGAATAAAATGCCCTCCTGTGCAGAAAAGTACACATCTCCATCAGGTCTAGGTGATTCATCGTAGCTCACTCTGTCAAACTTATCAGCAAGAACTTCTGAAAGCTTCTAAAGTAAGTTTTTAACTTTGTACCATCACTAGCAGTCTGATTTGCTCTTAGTCTGTCTACATCCGGAGGACTCTTACTTTGAATAATAAATCTACTGAAAAAAGGTGCTCCTTAGTAACAGTACATGTTTGATAACAGACTCATTAGTTAATATTTAATATTTCATATATATATATATATATATTTTAAAGTGTCAGAATTTGTTCCACTCTTAACCAGTAGTGTACCATCATGCGTTTGGGTTAAATGATGAGGCAGATTTTGCAAAAAATAACTTTGCAATTCTCTTGGCCATTTTCTCTACTTTCATGTTTCAAAATTCATCTTTCTTTTCTGTTCCTCTAGAATGTGCCCTGTCTTTTGTTAAGAATAGTATTATCTTCTTTTGTCACTAATTTGACTATGAAAATGGAATCTCTTCCCACCCTGCTCCCTTCCAATTTCTTGTCTCAAGTCTTAACAAGGAAAATATACACAATGCCAGAGGACTCTTACAGCTGTGCAACCCTGTTTTTTCCCTACCTCCTGTCTTTATAGTGAACTCTGCAAATGTATTCAACTTAAATATTCTTAGATTTTCACGCAGCATGAATAAGTTAAGACCATGAAGGATGCCTTACGCTTCCAGCTGTGTACAGTCCCTCGTTACAAAATGCCATGGCAAATACAACTGTTCTTTGCAGATTCCTTGGTTTGCCACCTGAGCACAAGACCGACATAAAATATCAAATTTAATGTATTTCAACAGTGCGTCTTCAAGTCTGGGAGAATTTACTATTTGAGAGCAAGAAGATCTATTGGCTATGATTCTATGACATATTCTTTGGACTTTTTGCTTTGCTAATACAGGAGAAGGCTGGTATACATAATTTGAAGTGACAACACCACTGTGGTCTGATGAACTAGAAACTGATCTGAGAAACAGTTTGATTGTGTAAACTCTGCTAAATAGCTACAAAGACCAATATACTAAGTTTGTCAGTAACAGAATCGTGCAGCCATTTACGTTGGAAGGGACTCCAGAAATCCTCTGATCCACCCTCCTTCCTGCTCAGCAAAGGGCCAACTCAAATTTAGACCCAACTTCAAAGCTGAATCACATTGTCCAGAGTTGGATCAGGGTCATATACAGCTGATAACTACTCTGAATATCCCCAAGAAGAAAAATTCCATAGCTTCTTTGGGCAATCTGTCCCAATGTCTTCACTATGATTTTTTAAAATTATTATTATTTACCCAGAATTTCTGCTGATACAAACTGTATCCTTTGCCTGTCTGGTTCCATCCTCTCTATTACCTTTTGTTAGGTAGCTAAAGCAACAGTAAGATACCCCTTTTCCATCAGGCTAAGCAAACAGTTCTCTCAGCCCATCTTTCTATGTCAAGTACTCAAACTGCAGTCATCTTTGTGGCCTTGTGCTGAACTTCCTCCATGACGTGAATATCTTTTTTGCACTTTGGAACCCAAACCGAAGTGTTCAAAACAACCCCTAAATCCTAACTTAACTAAATTACAAGTCATTGCAGTTCTAAAAAAAAAAAACATTACTAAACTAAGCAGAAGAGAACCTACTCTAGCATTGTTTATTCCAACTTAAATTAGAAAGAACAGATATTATTTCACTGCCACTGTTTCTCTTGAGGTTATTCATTTGACTTTCCATCAGCACAAAACCTATTAGTTATTTATCAGGTACACATGAAAAAGAGTGCCATTCATCTGTCTTACAGAGGCCAGTGTGATCTGAGTTCTTCTGACCAGTGGCTTCCAACTCTACTCATGTATTATTACTCTTAGTTGTCACTGGTGTTGCCTAAAAATCTATTAGCTTGATTTGAACATGGAAATACCTTTTTTTTTCCATACTTCTCTACGAACATATGCCACCACGTCCGATACTTTACGCATGTATTCTGCACAAAAAGAAAAATAATATCAACCTTGTTTATATGTCAGTGTTGCACTAAAAGTCAGTCTACTGCAAAAAAGACTGGGTTTGGTATACTGAATCAAAAATGTACGTTCTTTCCCAATACCCATCATTACATAACTGGGCAGGCACAATTTTTCTGTAGTTCAGCTGACAGCTGTAAACGGAAGTGGAAATACAGCACATGCTTAAGGCTGGACATGCACTTAAGTATTCTACTAAATAGAGACCGATTTAAATTTAATTATTTTTAATTAAGTAGCAGCTTCAATACAGTTACCAACAAATCTGTTACAGCTTTAGGACAGGACTCAAAGAAGAATATGCAGGCCAAGTAAAAGCCCAGATGGCAAACGTTGTTTCTTTCTACTGAACAGGCAAAAATGCTTCTAGTCACACCTCAGCTTTTCTTGTTCCAATTCTTGATTTGGTAAGCCTACAGATCTGATAATTTCAGAAGCAGAGGAACACAGCTGGATTTTTAATTTTTTTAAGGAGCCTTCCATTGCTGTGTTAATTACCAAAACTGTACAGAGATACAGTACTTTGGAAAAGTCAGGGATGCTTGCTGCAGCTTGAAAAATAATGCTTTAAACAGCAGAAGAAGAAATCAAGATTATCATCAGCCTGTCCATTAACTCTAACTCAGTCTTCATTAGCAAAACAGTTTTATGCTGGTTTACAACACCTTCTCTTCAGCACTCTTCTAGTGCTGGGGAGAAGCATGTTCCACTACTTCTCTTACCACCAGTTCACTGAAACAGTGAACTTCATGTGTGCACTAGGACTGACACCTTCCATCCCTACAAAGGATGACAGGGTACAGGTTGCCATTGCCAGAACAGTTTATGCTGCCCACCTCTAACTGTCCTCCAGCTTAGAAGCCCTCAGAATGGGCATAGATGGGTAGCACATGGTGGGGAGCAGGGCTGAGACCTCAGGGTTCCCAGAAAAAAAAAGGAGGCATGGAATGTGCTGCTGTTGCCAGACAACTTCATTCACCAGCGTGCCAGAGGCCTTCATGAAAAAAAGACAGACTGAGTATAAATGGGGGGAGACAAACGACCTTAGTGGGTTGCAATCAATCTGAGGGACATGTGCTGAGCATTCTAGAAAAACTTAAACGTAGATTGCTTTGTTTTAAGCAAGAGGCATCTTCTGCTCACCCTCTGTGCTTCATACTTTCTGCAATAAAGCCTGATAGTCTTTACAGACTTGTCATTAGAAAATTCATTATGTAAGAGCTGACCTTATGGAATTATACTAAGCAGCATTATTTTCAATTCAGTTGTGCTGTGATTTGATACCATGCTAAACCTGAGTCTTCAAAGATCTGTTCTGTCATTAGCTAACATTCCAAATGAGGACAATCCAATATTTCATGCAAAATCAAATACATTATTGGTATAAACAGCATATAACCAGCATTACATGGACTACGTATAGCTGGTACAGTAATAGCTTTATATTAATCTAATGGGGCTGTTGGCTGTTAATTAGATAAAGGTTCCTGGAACTGTTTTCATTTTATCTAACAGTTTTCATGTATTTAGAGCTTTTTTTCTTGCCTTAGAAAAATGAATGCTTTTTAAAGAGTGCTAAAGAAACCCACTTAGAAGATAAACAGACATTCTAAAATGTTTACCATATTAATAAGAGAACAACGGTTTTCATATGGGTCTACTATATAGCTTTACATCCTCTGTAAGTTATACAACAGAACAAAAGAAAGCAAAAAAAAGCTTTCATTATCCTACCTGTCTCCCTCCTTACATGAATAAAACACTCAACAGAGCTGTTTCTTACCTGGTAGAGGTTTTTGTTGAAGAACACAAGCACTGAGTGTCTTGGCATCAATTTTCAAAATATATCCTTCTTTACAGCCCATGTAAATGTCAGAGGTTGCAGTCCAGCAGTGGGCAGTAGGATGCAGTGAAGGCTTAATATCAGTTCTAGGCTTCAGCACAAAAATAAAGAAGTTAAATTAGCGACTGGCAAATATCTGTATAGTTACATAATTTTAAGGCCAATAAAAAAAAATATCTCAAGTCTGATTTTAATATTTTCAGTCATCCTTTCACTGAGACTAGGAATTTGGGAACCAAGAACCGCTTCGAGAAAATCCTGTCTCTGGAGACAGAGGTGGAGAACTCATCTCTCTCCCCAGAAGCCTGTGTAAACAATTAATTATATTTTCATTAATAATGGTGTGTAAATACACATACATATATATATATATATATATATATATATATATATATATA
>CM021736.1:24277314-24376403 GCA_011075105.1 Heteronetta atricapilla
ATATATATATATATATATATATATATATATATATATATATATACAGTCCTAGATTTATTCTCCAACATTGGAAATCCATCTGGAATCTTCCCTACTCTCACAGAGATCTTGACCCACCATAACCATTTCATTTCCCAATTTTTAATGATAAAATTATGATAAAATTCAACACAATGAGCTCCCAGATCGTTGAATTTTTACACCAGAATAGCACTGGGATCCAAAATTGAAACAGTTACCCCCTATGACATTGCCCTGATAAATGTTTTTCAAATGGCTTTTCAGGACAATCTTCTACTTTGTAGACATAACTTATTTTTTTTTCTTCATCATGTGGTCTAACATACATGTTAGCATTAAAATGCACTTTGTTTGAATAGCTTCTCATACCATATAACCAAATTGTTCGGGAAAAAAACAGCTCTGTCAATCTTTCTGTCATGTATAAATTAGTTCTAGAAATATCCCAGCCACAGACCTCCCATGTGCCTTGAATTTCATCTCTCTAAAACAAATCTCATAAATCTGTCATCCATAAAACAGGAAGAACAGTACTTTTCCACCAGATATTATTAAACACTGTGACCTGCTCAGATACAACAGTAATAGGGGTTATATAAATACCAAGAATAGAAAGAACCAGATTGAAGAGTCTTCAGTGAAAAAAAAATGTAAAAACACATGAGAAAACCTTGTGAGAATATTTAAAAGAAGATTCAAAGAACAATGTGCGTGAACAGAACTACTTGACTACTTTAGAAATCAGATAGGACAAACTAAGAAATCTATAGCAGGTTGGGACTTTTTATCACCAGAAAAAAAACACATTTAATATAGGCATTTTCCTTGATTCTACAAGGCTTGAACAGCACAAATCTTTGGCAAGATTGCAAATGAACTACTGTGAATCAGAAGATTCCTCTGTAAAGACAACTTTTGTAATGTTCCTTTGTAATTACTGTCTTTACACAAACTAGAAAAAATATGCTAATCCTAGGATGAGATTATGTAAATCTAAAATGAGGTTGCTTCTTGAACTGTGCATTGGTACAATGGCACATAATAATAATGCAGTCTTTTCTTAAAAACTTGTCCCTTTTGAATAGCAGCTCTGCAGAGAAAAAAAAATCCAGGATGGATCCTTGCCATTAAAAGTTTTATAAAAGTCAATGGAATAAAATTAGTACTGGTGACGAAGTGGAGTCAAATGGGATGTTAATTGCAAAGAATTTACAAACCTTAAGCCCCAACTATAAAAAATATTGAAACAAAACTTAATAAATATCATGCAAGTAAAAAAGGATCGATAACTTTAGGATGTTTCGATTCCCTTCGCTCTGCTGCCCCGCTGTGGTTACACTCTGGTACATACCTGGCCTCAGTATCTTGTTCTAGAGCGTGGACACCTAACAAGCAAAGGAAGCGCGCTTGCAGCAGGCTTGTTTTTCTTAATTGCCCGTCACACATTCCTTAGGAGTGGGCTACTGCCTCAAAGGAACCACAGAGTGCAGGTTGACAATAACTCCTCTACTTATTAGCCTAAATAAATGGTTTGCCAATTTTGATGCTTTTATCAACAAAACATTGACCTCAGCTGACTTGGATTTAGTGATAAAGAAAACATATCATTCTATTGAATTCTGTGGGGATTAAGAGAGCTTCATCAGGCTATGATACTGTTTCCACTGCATTATACATAAAGTACCTCAATAACCACTCCAGGAGCACCACATCATCTCTTATTAATTAAAAGCAAACAAACAAAACCCCATAATGTTAGAGAGGAAAATAACTCCAAGATATGAACAAATGTTGACACGCAGATTTTAGTCCAGAGTCAGACAACTGCTCATGCACATTTGTAATAGAATACAAATCAGTGATAGCAACCATTTATTTATACATCTGCAGCAGCAGCCTATCAATTTATAAAGTTAGTGAGGAATGGTAGTTACACTACTAAATGCTTTGTACAGGTTAGTTCATTACAGCAACTGCAGTCTGAAGATATCTGGATATCTGAAGAACTCAGCAAGCTCAGTAATTTCAATCTCACTGGAAGTTGCTGCATTAGATACTTTTCAACATAAAAATCTAAACAAAACAGTATTTCAAAGAAGCATCTTCTACATCAAGTGTATTCAGATCAACTTGTGCAGGAACTGGTTTTCCAAAGCCATATGTTTCACCTTGAAAGGCTGGGAAGGGAGTGCTTTAATTTACAAGACACACATTAGCAATTCCTCCCAGTGCATGATGACTTGGATAGTAAACATAAAATTAGTAGCTACCACAAATGTTTCTGCTTCATCTCCCACCAATCCGGCAATGGCTGAAACTGGCATAACAGGGCCATGGTAGGGATCTTCATTACCAGAATCTGGGAAAAACAAATCTTCATGAAGATTCGAAGACCCTTGTCCATGAGGGAGCTTCACAGGGCTGTGAAAAAGCAAGAGACACTGTCTGAGGAAGAGAAATATCACAAATAGTAAATGCTGATACAAAACTGGGAAGCATGTTTTCAAAATGTGGAGACGCCAACTCAGTTAATGGGCTTTACTTTGGCAACAATACTGGAAAACTGTTCATAGAATGGTTTGGTCTGAAAGGGACTTTGAAGATCATCGAATTCCAATCCCCCTGCCACAGGCAGGGACACCTCCCACTAGATCAGGTTGCTCAAAGCCCCATCTAACCTGGCCTTGAACAATTCCTACAACATTGTGTAGAGAATCATTCTACATGGCATGTACTGTTTCACTGAAAAGTATTAGTAATTTATCTACAAAGGAGGGATGTTCCTAACTGGCTGAAGTGGACTGCCACATTCTAGCTCATTGTCTTTTCTTGTTGCTTTGGACAAACAACTATTCTATCCTTATTAACCAGGATTAATAATGCCCCACACCTAACTTGTATGTACGTGCTGTGAGGATTCAACCTTAAGGCTTATTTGGAGAAAGTTAATAAGTTGATAATCAGTGTATAAGTGGCTGTTACAATGTGGGAATTCTGGATTCCATAGTTTACAAACTGTGCTATATAGAACTCAAAAAATGTTAAGTAAAATAAATAATTCTCACTGGAGGTTTAACATCTACTGAGTAGAATGAAAAGTGAAAAAGAAAGAAAGAAAAAAAAGAATATCTAAGTATATTTGCAAAAGGCAATACACCTTCAACTTCCAGATCTCAGGTTAAGGCATCATCTATACTTTTACTTCTATAACCATGTCAGGGGTAATATACTGGTTATATTCATAGTTAATGAGATGAAATATGCTGTTGGGGATTGTAGAATAGCTGCCACTGCAACAGCACGTATGTTATACTTCCAGATCTCTGTCTTGAACAATGCATACTAGTCCACCTGTTCTTAAACCAGACTCAAAAAAGTTTCTAGCATAAATAAATTCTAGATTTGCTGTGCTCAGTGAATTGCATTATCAGATCCATCTCCTCTACATCTGTAAATTGACCACAGAAGCTGGATCACACAGAAACCTGATACTGCTTTTGGTACAATTAGTGATTGTAACTACATATTGCTTAACAATGCTTACTAGGAAGCAAATTAAGCCATACCTAGCAGTCTTATAGCCACAAAAGCAATGCACGTTCCCACTCAGTGCTCAGAATAACCACTTTCAGGAACAGGAAAGCAGTCCAGGCACTATATTAATGCAATTGGGTAGCTTGTGATAGAGACAGCTACCAAAAATGCCAATTAGTATTAGCTTCAATGGTGTGCATAACTGGGATTTGCGAGTGTTAAAAAATGAAAGCATGAATTCAATTCACTTGATTAACTAGGTAGAATCAAACTGGTTGCAATTTAACAATCACTGATTATAATCGCTAGGCAAACTAAATTGGATTAAATTCTTTGCAAACAGATGTAGGTTGCTAGTTTTAGTCATAAAAATATACTTCTAGATTTTTCTTTTAACCTGAAAGGTGTTCTACTTACTTTCGCTTAAGGTGATGCTCATCATAATTCCTTTCAATATGCCAGACAGTAACAGAGCTCTCATTAGCAGAACACAGTTGTTGCCAATTCATGGGATTAAAACTTAACGAGGTCACTGGTATGGTTGGCTGGGACTCACTGCACAGGAGGGTATTTTCTTGCCAGTTCCTTCATTAAGGAGAGTAAAAGAAAATCAAATCTACTAAAGTTGTCAAAAACATTTAAGCCAAATATGTAGATGTGATTCTAACTGACACTCAAGATCACAATTGGAAAACAAATACTTTGCCACCGACTAAAAACTATGCTGTCAAACAAGACATTCTGAGAATGAAAAGGACGTGGTTAATTAGCCACGCATAAAATTAGTACTGCTACAAAAAGAATGAATAGTAACATAATTTTGAGAACTCAGAGGGAAAGAGAGAGAACTCAGTCAGCCCTTGATTATCAATGAATTAATTGGATTGTACAGTAATTGTGCTGTGAATGCAGGCACACGCTGCAGCTGCATTAACTAATTTGAGCAAAGAACAGCACAGAATTTGTGTGGGGCTGTTACGTATGGCTGTACATAACATGGGAATACCTTTGCCTGGTGTAACGTATTGTATAGTCTCATACTCTTAATTCCCATATTTCTCTGTTGTCCAGATTAATTCTTGACTGCATTTGCATTTTTAGGTGCTGTCTGAAAACTGATTAACATAATTTGAAAAAACAGTTAAAGCTGTTTCATAATTTAATTGGCAATATATCTGACAATCTAAGTAACATTTAGAGCTCTCATATTTGTCATTACTGCTAAGATGAAGAAAACTAAAATGCATACAGTGCTGTAAATGGATTTAATTTAACTGTGTTGTTCTGGCTTATAAGAAATTTCCTCTCAGAAACTGATCAGAATGCAAAACAATGATGTAATATTGACAGTGTGTGCAAAAAAAATGAGAAGCATTCACACATAAGCGCCAACTTTCATTAACATTACAGAAAGCTATAAACTGCAATTCTGACTTTAAAAGGTACCAGTGTAGATCTCTCTCTCTAAAGATGTCAGTATTCTCATCTCATACCTAACAGTGCCAACAATCTTAGAGTAGATAATTTATTAAGATCTGAAACACCATGGTACATGTATCTAAAACAGGAATCTGAAATTGAGCCTCTCCTTCAAACAGGAAAGAATAAAGATCTGGGAATAAAATAACACACACAAAAGGCAGCTTTTAGTTATCGATAGGCTTTCTCTGTTCTGGGGCTGAGTTAACTTTCAAAACATCTCATATACCTTTTATTCTAAACTAAGTGCTTAAAATACAGGAATTGTGCAATCATTATACTGCAGTCGCATTAATGATGCTAATCACGGATTTCTTTCCTCTACAAATTTCTACAATGAATGCACATTATAATCTAATTGCAAAAAGGAAGATCCTGATCTCACAGTCAATTCACCTACCTCTGTTCAAGTTATTATAAATTCTAAGTTTAATATCGTAAGGTGGTTCTATTTTGTTTTTCAACTCTTTCTGACTGGAATCAAGGGTTGTTCTAATGATAATTAGATGCTGACAGTTTCATTTGTGCAGATTCAAAAAGGTTTCCATAGTTTGGCTTGGAAATTGTCTTTAAAGCATTTAAATCATTCTAGATGTTTCCATTTTAGGTATAACCCAGAACAGTCTTTCAAGACAGTGGATTTGTTTAAGGGCACGCATCAAATATATTAGACCATGCATATTATTTCTGTGAGTGATAAGGATGCGAAGTCTTTCTGACTCTTCTCCAATCATTGTAAAAGAAATACAAAAGTCATAATAACGCTGAAAGTATACAGTATATTCCTTCAATTTTTGCCACGCAGGCAAGAGCAGAATTTTATTTTTACAGAACAATTCAATTGTTTTGACTTTCTGCATCTCCACCATATCACATAATATTTCTTTTCACTGCAGTGACAAAAATGATGATCTAACCCAGGGACACATGGTATTGTAATCACTGGGCACACCTATAAGATAGAACTAAGATCAAGCACAAGTAATTAAGAGAACTACTGAAAACAAAAATTTGAAGAAGCTAGAAGATAGGTATGGCAAAGTAACAGTCTTTCTGAGTACTGCTAGGAAAACAAAACAAAACAACATTAAATTTGGCACAGAAGGTTTGCAGACAATGATCCATCAATCCATCAGGAAAAAAAAAAGAATGATGAAGGCAACCAGTTTATCTTTCACATTTGTTAATTTAATTTATGCTAAAACAGCACACATACAAAAATATTAATTAAATTCAAAAGGTGTTAAAGAGATTTTTTCGCTCTTACCATACTGAAAGAACGAATTCTGGGATTGAAGAGTAACTGGCTAGATAAGGGCCTGTGAAACTAAACGCAAGTACAGTGTAGTCCAACTGAACATTACCTAAAACATAAAAACAAAGAACATGAGCTCTAATTGCCCAGACTTTGCTATACACTCTGGCAAATAATGTGCTTTTGTCAGTTCCTTTATATCCACTCTTCAAAGACGCTGTGATTCCTCTGCTTCACACCAAATTGTTTTAATTTGATCATAAAAACATTCCCTAAGTATCCCTATGTCTGGATTTTTTAAAAAATTGTTTCACTAATACCTCAAATTTGTAGTGTTTTTTTCCCCAAGTGCCCTGCAATCCTTTGCAGTCAATTTCATTCATCTACATGAGGAAAGGAACTGTTATGATCCTTACTTAAAGTGCTGAGAAACTGAAGCATGGAGAGGGTAAGCAACTTAACTGAAGAGAGAAATATCACAGGGGAAATACGTATTAGATCACAGCCTCTAAACTTGAACTGAAAGAGCCATAATTCCTCTCACATCTCAGATGTCTCAGCATCAAACCATCTCAGCAGTCTGCTTGGAAACCTACTGCAATATGATCTTGCTTTGTTGAAAGTAGTGCAGTGGAAACTTCTTTATGATACTTCTTGTGATTCTTGTCATTAGAAAGTTTCCTGTCACACTGTTTCTCAAGTGGTTCAAAAAAAAAAAAAACACATCACCCCTCAGAAACTGGCTGCTTGAAAGATTATTTTAATGAAATGGCAACAGAGAACATTACCACGCTGGTACCTTTTAATTCTGCCAGTTTATTCAGCTCTGGAAAGCTGTAGAGATATATGAGAGGATTCAGCTTCCTGTCTGAAAAGGCCAGCACTTCGCTGTTGGCGTTCACTGCGAAGGCTCCCACCTGGCCGGTCGGACACTGCAGTGCTGTCGTCTTCTTTGTTATAACGTCCAAGCAGAGGATGTAATTGCCACAAGGGTAGCAGATGGTCTGATTGTTGATAAAGCCGAAGTTCTTTTTCGAGAATCCCTGAACCCAACTTAAGAAAGAACAAACAACCCTGTGTTAAAACATTACTCAGAGACACACATTTCTCAAAATACTGCGAAAAAGGAAATGTAACAGCTTAAAAGGCATGCTGGTCTGATGCTTAGGATGTGTTAAATTCATCCTCATACCAAACTAGCAAAACCACAAGAATTTCAACCTTTAATACTGTGAATCGCTAGATCAATGTTTCCAAAAACACAGGGGTAATCTTACCATGACAGAGCATAAAGGACTGACACAAGAACTTGGAGAAATGCTTACATTTCTTTCACTTTTCATTAACAATAAAATTAGCCAGTTCACAGGCTTTGTTTTCATACTCATAGGTCATAGTAGAAGAGTACACCTTAATTCTGAAATAATTACACAAGTACGATCCATACTAGGGACTTATGTTTGCATAACCTGTTGTAAAGTTTCATAGTTCACCTTTCTGCTGTAAAATAGAAAAGGAAAAAAAAAAAAAAGGCATAGCTCATCTTTATATGAACTTAACTAAAAGGACTGTTCTGCTTCAAAGGCACCAGTACTTTAGCATAATACAACTTCAGAACATAAACAGGCTCGTGTTACACAGGGGCTGAAATAAATTACTGAAGCTGAGTCACCTTTAGAAGTTGCAACATACCAACAAAACCATAACCACCTGCAGATGGTTTTTATCTTTGAGAAAGGGCGTGGATCAACATCAGCACCCCCTTATCAAAGGGACTTGCATTAACCACTAAGTGAAGATGCCTGAGCCACAGCCGAGCCTGGCAGTACCGTGGCAACACCATTTTGGCAGCATACCAGCACCCTGTGTCCAACACTAGCATCAGCACTGCCCCTTCCAGTTTCCATTCAAGCCCTTTCCATCTTTTATCCTCTCCCACATAGCGGTGGGCTGGAAGAGATCTTTGCCCTCTGCAATTACTAGCAGCAGTTTTATACATCTTTCGTGAACATAACTCAGTCTTAAGATCAGTTCAACTGCTGATCTTCTGTACTCCATTAAATTATATTATAGCCTCAGGGCTGCCATAATTAGGGACATTCTTTAATGATTAGTCTTCAGGTATTTATGCTCAGCAATAACTTCTGTCATCCTTTCTCAGCAGTTTCTACTCAGCCTCTTCTGCTACACACCAGATGAATAAGCACAGCCAGAGAGGAGTGAGAATGCACTGACCGTGTGTTCTTGCAAATGAACTGACTGTCATGGGAACAGAGCCCAGACATGTCAGCTGATGAGTGCTCTTCCAGCCCTTTCACATGAGCACTAACCATATGACCTGCCACGGCACACAAGCAGACCTTTAAGAACATGGTCACAGGACCAGCTCGATGCTTTCCTCCAGCACTAGATCCGAGTCTGTGGGAATTAAGTATTTTCAACTTCTGTTTTACCTCTGCAAACGGATTCTAGAAAATATGTATGCAGGGATAAATTAAGGGGCTGACTGCAGGATTTATCCTTCTGCAATCGATAAAGGTTTACAAGGAAAAGGATTGAGACTGATCTGACACCAGCTATGACCGATGCAGTACTTGTGGGTCACGGAACTAGCCACGGCTCCCCAGAATGTTGTCAATGCTTTGTCTGTCTCCAGCCCCTTATAAACACAGCGTCAGAAGCACTTCAGTGACAAACTTTGCTGGCTGGTGAAATGTAGATGGAACAAAGTACTCGGAGTTACTGAGCATTCAAAATGTATTTTGTCATTGAAAAGTGCTCGTTATAGTTCATTCTAAACAGAGCTTTATATGTAACCATTCGCTTTGTCGAGGTTCTGTGTTTTCTGAAGACACAACATAGTATTCCCCCTCCGCACTGCAAAATAATGTTGTCACTTTCTTCTAGTACCGCTATACGTACCAATACTGCTGACAGTAATCTAGAATGCATAAAAGAGAGGCAAACTTTAAATGCTTCTGTTTTATGGAAATGGACTGCGCTGCAACATTTAAAAGGGCTTTTTTTTTTTTTTTTCATAATGCTTTCATTTAATAATGCTAGTTTATTCACAAAGAAAAAAAAACAACTGGGTCACAGCTCTCTTCCACGTAAAACCAGTTTGCACAAAGGATCTACTCTGTGTGGCAATGACATGCTTCGGAGGGTGCCTTTTTCACTCTGCAGCTATCAAAACGTTTAAGGTCGATGCTTAATTCTCCTTTTAATAAGTTAAGGAAACTGTAAATAGATTTCTGTCCACTAAACAGTACTGCGCCTCTGGCTGAGGAGCTGTCCCGTACAAGCCATGGGGGTTGATGAAACAGCTGAAATACTTGCATTGCATTAGAAAGTTTAAGCATCTCTTCCACTACACGGAAAAAAAATATTTAAATAGCCTGGATTGCTGTGAAAGGCTCAACCAAGGTCAAGATGGTGAGAGACAGAGACAGGACTGGGCTTTAAAATTCCAGGAATATTATGAGCCATAGCAGGAGACCATGGCGGGGTGCAAGAGGTACGGAACCACAGAGTAAAGCCCTGAGGCTGAGGTGGTCAGGGTAAAACAGGAGAGGGACGCAGCCAGGATCAGCACCGAACTGCACGGGCTCACGAGGCTAGGTAATAAGAAAATTAAGAAAATTAAGAAAATATAAATAAGAACAAGCCGTAGCCAAGTCACGCCTTGAGGGGAGAGGGCACAGGGCAGGGGCCCGGCCTGTAGGGAGTGCAGGGGCCCGCAGGAGGCTGGCCCGGCCGCCCCCACCTCACGTCCAGCGCCGCCTCCGGGGGTGAGGGGCAGCGGCCGCCATCCGAGGCCCGCTCGTCGCCCTCCGCCATGCCGCCCGCACCGCCGCGCCGGGACGCCGTTTCCTAGCGACCAGAAGGGCCGCTGCGATTGGCTGAGGCGGGCTGCCCGCAGGATTAAAGCAGGCGGCTGATTGGGCCAATAGGCTTGGTGGTTAAAGGGCCAGCAGGGTGAGGGGCTCGCTGCTGCTGTTAGATGAGCAGCGCGGTGCCTGCCTGGGGTTATTTATGGTTTTCATCCTATTTCAGTGGTCTTTGGGCTTTCTCTTAGTGGTACGGCTGTGTCTGTCCTCTGTCACCCTGTTACTCTATTCTGGTGGTCCTGCACCCCAGGCGGTTCTTGGGGTGAAGCCTCAGAGACAGCTGAAGAGAAGGTGGCCCCTGGGAAGAAGAGGGAGTACGGTGTGGTGCTGATTTTAGGGTGGTCAGCGTTGGAAGGGGCTGCCCAGGGAGGTGGTGGAGTCACTGTCCCGGGGGGGCTCAAGGAAAGGCTGGATGTGATGTTTAGGGACGCGGGTTAGTGGGTGACGTTGGCAGTAGGGGTTGGTTAGACCAGGTACCTTGGAGGTCTCTTCCAGTCTTAATGATTCTAGGACTTGCACATCCATGGCTTTTGGCACTAGCACAGTAAGAATCCCCAAGTACTTTAAAAGAATTAGCAGTAATACTTCATTCTTCTCATCCTCACAGGGGTGTTGCTCACAGTTTCTCACTGTAGTCCTTACCTCTCTCTGTGCTGTAGCAGTGTGCAGCTCCCAGACAGTGCTACCCACTCACAGCACTACTGACTGCCACAAGAGCATCTGCTCTGCCTCTTGTCACTACTCTCTGTGATCCATGCTGCACAAAACCAAAACACGATGAGAATTTTTTTCGCCTGTGGTAAAATCTTGCTGTTCTCAGGCACTCTATTTTTTGTGTCCCTGAGGGGCTATTGCAGCATGCAGGTCTGTAATGTTACAACTGTACCTTGGACTTGTGTGTGCCTGTCTCTGGGTTCTGAGGTAGCAGACTGCCCATGGTTTTAACCACTAAAATACTTTTTTTTTTTTTTTGACCCAAATATTGCTGAAACTGTCCAAACAGTAGGCACTCAGCAGAACAAGGAATGTCCTCTGACACAGTTCTTCTAAGGGTGTGAGGAATTATCTTGTTGAAAAGGATGTCTTGCATGTGGGTTCTGTTTGCCCAGGGCACGGCAGGTTTGTGCAATGAATTACCATTCCCTTTTACTGTTAAATTGCTTATTGCTGTTTGATTATGTAATTAATGACTTGACAAAAATTCATGTTGTATTTGAGTGCATTATGGTGTCAGGTTTGTGGTGACTTTACTGGTGGCCATCTCAGTGTTTGCCAGCAGGAAGGATCTACCCAGAAAAATACTGGTCTTTGTGACAGGATGCCTGAGGTCCACCTACAGTAACAAAACCAAGCTAAAAGTCAACAGCAGGCAAAACTTCCCCCATTGTATAAGCATGGCACCCCCGGTGACTCTCAGAAAGCTCCAGATCTCTATTAGCACTGACAGGTTTGGCAGAGATGTGTCCATGGCCAGGACGTGTGCCCACAAGCATGCTGTTTCCACACAACTTAAGAGCTCTGCTTGAAGGCTGGGTGGAAACGTGGGGAGCCCTGGAACAGGTGTTTCACAGTTAGGGCCACAGGTCAACTGAAATATGCGAAGTGGAAAGCTCCTTTATTTCCATTATTGTACCCCCAAGAAAAGCTAGTATGGGGAAGTCCCTGGTGCTCTCACCTCAACCAGACGGGGGATCTTTTCTGTGATTCTTTTTGTGCTCTGTGTATGCTGATGCCACCACTGTTCATCCTTGCAGAAGCAAGCATGAATCAGTTCTGCATTTGCAAGGTAGTGAGTAAATTAAACCTAGCCTTCAGCATACCCCCTCGTCGACTAGGCTGTCACCTTCCCTTAGGTTTCCATCACAAAGTATTTGGGCAACAGGAGAGAAAAACCCTCATTATTTCCAAAGCGGTCTGGGATTTGGCTTTAAGGGCGATAGGCAGCGCAGCTGCAGGAGGCCCCTGAGAAGGAGGAGTAGGGCGTGAGGGCTGAGTGAAACACCCGCGCCCTGCCCACCGCTGCAGTTTTCCCTTAAATTTTCCATTTCCACGGGCGATTGGCGGCCGGAGATTACAAATCAGCACTCAATTAGTATAAAAAGGGGGCGAGGGCAGCGAACTGAGGTAGGATCCGCCCCCACGAGGCAGCTCTCAGTGGCCGGGCGGTGCTGCAGGCGGCGTTGATCGCTCAGCATGGCGGGCGAGCACTCCCGGAGTCTGGGCAAGGGTAAGCGGCGGCCCCGGGGGCTGGGGTCGCGGTCTCCGGAGGGGGACGAAGGATGGTGTAACGCTTCTCTCTTCCTCAGGCAGCACGGCCCCTGGAGCGGTGCCCGAGGGGCTGATCCGGCTGTACAGCATGCGCTTCTGCCCCTTTGCCCAGCGGACTCGCCTCGTCCTCCGAGCTAAGGGCATCAGGTGAGGCTCCCCCGTCCTACCTGGGCGCCCGAAAGGGCTCCTCGCTGAATATCCCTGCGGTAACTGAGGGAAAGTGGGGTGGTTTTGTGGTAAAGCTCGCGTTTCTTGGCGCGTGTATGTTTGGTGGGGAGGGGGAGGCTGTTCTGAAGTGGGAGATACTTATGCTGGCTGTGAGGTCAGTGGTGTAAAGGCCTGAAGTAAATCTGAAGGAAAACAAGCAAGCAAACTCTGAAGTTGATCTCTTCCTAAAAGTTTGCAGTAATAGTACTTAGCCCTGTTCTGAGTAAGTGCAAGCAGAGCCTCGGTGTATGTTTGCTTTTGGTGTAAGGTGCAGAAAAAAATCAAGCAGATAAGTCTTTAGTGTTCCTTCATGCTGCCACTTAGTGAAACATAAGAGTAAGCAAAGGACATTTTTAACAAAGGAGAAGTACCATCTTCTTATGAAGTATTCTTATTCTTGTGTTGTAAGAAGTTTATAGAAGCCAGCATTTGTGGTGTTTCTTATTTCAAGATAGCCAAGTCATTTACATGTTTCCAAATGCTGAGTAATGCTTCCCTCAGCTCACAGCATCAGAGTAATGGGGTTCTTCACCTGCTGGTTCCCAGCAAGTCCCCAGCCTACCAGCGGTTTGATAACCAGCACCGGGCTGGGAGCACAACAAGTGCTAACCCCACAGTTCTCCTCTGATACCTAAACCCTGGTCGCTACCTTCTGGTAACTTTTGGTTGTTTTGAAGGTTCAGCAGCATTTAGCAAACCTTGTATGGGTTTTCTGGGGTCGTGCTCAAATGTAACTTATGCTTCGTTAATAGACAAATTTCCTGTATGACTTTTTTTTTTTTAAAAAAAATCAATATCTATTTTGCCTTTGCCCTGCATACCTTTTCTATGTAAGGTAGAAGGCTTATCACAGCCAGGGAAGACTTGCACTTTGATGCAAAGTCAGATTAAAGTTCTGCTGCAGCTCTTAATTGCAGTGTGGCTTAAATGCAATTAAGTGCTTCCTTCTCAGAATGTTCCTGAACTTACATGGGGTAAGTGTGCTGTATGCCAAGCTTGACCTTTGTTTTTAGCATGGCTAGCATGTTTTTATGTTTAGCATGTTTTTAGCATGACCTGCTGCTCTGTGCTCACAGACTGTTTGTCTTATTAACTTAATAAACAAGTCTTTGTAAGTCAGCTCTGGTTTTCTCTGGTGAAAAGAAGTGCTCCTAGGCAGTATTTCTGAGTGTCAAATGGTTAGTCCTGGAAAGGATCCCAAGGAAGACCATGGAGAGCAGGAGAATGAGGATTCAGCCTCTCAAGTACTGCAGCTGTTAAGGTTTAATTGACTGTTTCACCGTGGTATAGAGTAGAGTGCAGCGGTGCTGAACATGCTGGGGATTTGTTTCCTTTATTCTTTTAGCTATGAAGTAATTAACATCAATCTGAAGAACAAACCCGACTGGTTCTTTGAGAAGAACCCCTTTGGGCTGGTTCCTGTTCTGGAGACCCGCAAAGGCCAGCTTATCTATGAGTCCCCGATCACTTGCGACTATTTAGATGAAGCATTTCCAGGGAAGAAGCTGATGCCTTCGGACCCGTATGAGCGAGCCTTTCAGAAGATGCTCCTGGAACGCTTCTCAAAGGTACGGTGTGATCAGGGTAGATTGTGTTCCTTACTTTACTAGAGCTTCCAAATCTCTAGATGTATTAGTAATGCTGCCCTCATCTCTTGAGGGGTCTCATGTATAGGAAAGCAAAATAAATGACATTTAAATTTAAACTCAGAAATTCTGAGTCTCTTGCTATTAGCTTATGCAAATGACTGTGCATCTGAGTTGCTTCCAGTGTTAATGTGAAGGCATGGATACAGGAAGACAGGTAAGCTAGTTAAAGTGTGTATGACAGGCAGGATTTTGAGTATCCTGTAATATATATATATACAGAGAGAGGCCAAACCAGCTGAATGCTTGAGACAGGCAGTGACAATTCCTGTATCTGAGCATCGCTGTAGGACACACTATATGAATTTGAGTGCCTGACTGAGAGAGCCTACAACTAAGGCCAAGAGATTGCAGGTGGCCATAGACACGGGACCTGAATGAGCACACTGGCTTTGGCTCTCACTATGGGGTGGAGGCAGGCACTGTGGCTGGCTGCAGATAACCTCTCTGTACCCTGAATGTAGATAGTGTAAGCACGTGCTTTGGAGGATTTAGGAAGTGAAAGAAGTCTTAGATATAAAGCAGTAGAGAAGAGGAAGGAATGCAAGATGCAAAGAAGGGGGGATGAAAGGGCAGGGGAAGAATGTTTCCCATTATTTCTATTCAGAAAGGCCTGTTGTAAAGGAGCTACAGGGAACCATCTTTTGAGAAATGAATTGTGCTGTGAATGTTGGTTGTATGAATGACAAGACATTAGAAAAATGCTTGTACATGAACTTCTAAAAATATAGTTAAGCTTAACTTCTGGGCAACTTTCTGTACTGAATTCAGTAATTGCCAGATAAATTAGCATAAGAAAATGTACAGGTCTCTAGAAGCCTGCATATCTTGAGCTGGTATCTCTTTTTGTAAAAGTATCTTAACTGTTGATAATTAAAGTGCATTTGGTTTTCAGGAGTGTGTACCTGGGAAAAGAGTATCACTTTGTACCTTGCCACTTTGACAGTACATGCAAACTAGAAACATGCTCCTCTTCTTGTCATCCTGTCACTACAGGACTAAAATCCACTAGTATTTGTATTTTGTCTTCCTTTAAGCCTTTACCTTTTGTGAAGCATAACAGATTTTTGTTAATGACTAACTTTTTAAAAACATCTTAACATCTAACTTAATATCCTGAGCTCTGAGTGACTTGCTTGTATTATTGGAATAGTGATACTAAAAACTTTCTCCTTTCCTTTGTACAGATAACACCTCTATTTTTCAAGTATGCTGCAGCTCTCAAAGATGGACAAGATACCACAGCTCAGAAAGCAGAGGTTACTGAAAAGTTAGGCAAACTTGAAGAGGTAAGAGCACTTCACAATACTGAGCAGGTTGGCAGTTACGTAGTTTCCCCTTACATCCCTCCTCCCATGCGTTGGTATTTGGAGCTAGATCTCTTCTTGTTTGGTTGGTAGCTATAGTAGTGAACAATCTTTCAATTTACTCCCCCCAGCCTAGGATGCATAACAGCACCATTAGAGCAAATTCCAAGTAGCTAAACTGAAATGCATTGGTATGATGAAATGTGTGTTGGATATGGGGAGACTTCTGAGTTGTAGCTGACCACTTAGGTCTTTGTTCTCCTTTAAAAAATATAAGGAGGCCTTGCAGCATGTTCTAGCAGCAAAGGCTGAGGAGTTCTGGCTGCTAAAATGCATCTGGGCTGTAGCTCTGAAATCAGTGCAGATACATTGGTGATGAAACTGAATCTTTTTCCTTTAAGAGTTCATCTTTGTTCTGCCTGCTTATCTTCTGGTGGCAAGGGACAAGTGGGCTGAGGGAGCAGAGTGTAATCTGTCTCTTGCAGAAGTCCAGCTGTGGGCTGTGTTCTGATTTGGCCATGTAGTGCAACTGCAGCAGAGCTCCAGGAAGTGCCAGGTGGCTTTGCTGTACAAGGAGCTTCACAATCCTGAATCACTGTCAGCAGCGGTTCTTGGCTAGCCTGAACAGCTGTCAGACTTGTCTTTATCACAAACCAATTCCTTCTACATTTTTAGCAGCCACAACTAATGCTTGTTTGGCTTGGGTAAGATGCATTCTTCCCCCAGCATGTTTTGCTTCCTGTGCAAAGCTTTCAATAGCTTTCTTCCTAATTCTCCTCACAGTCCTGTGCTTTCTGTTTCCTTGCTCTCTTGAATTGCTGAACTAAAATTGTTTTCAGGGTAGTCTCATCTGTCTGATTAGGCTGATGCTGGGGAAGTGATGTTGATGATGCACTTTGCTTCCCCCAAGAACTCAAGTATTTCACTTCCCTGAAATACAAATCTATTAAACCTTAAGGAAGAATTAACCTTCTTCCTGCTTTATTAATGCCATGAAATACTTGCTCTTTCAGTGTCTATTTTACTATACTCTAAAGGATTTTGCAGCTAAAGGTTGGCTAAGGATGGGAAGAAGGGACAAAGTCATGCAAACGTCACAGCCCATTGCAAGATAAATTCAAGAGGGAAGTGTTTGCAAACATTGCTGTATTTAGTTTGCTGCTATCCAATAGAGGGAGCTGTGTTCCTGTCTGTGTGACTGTGGAACCTATAGGTAACACAATGTCAGGTTTTCTACCAGACTTCTGGTAATTCAAACAACGCGAAATATTTCCTGAAGGACTGTTCTAAAGCTTGTTAGATCGTGGGTGCTGAGGGGCATGGTGTAAGTTCCACTGGAGTTCCATCCTAAAAATGCCAAAGTGTCTGGAAACGGGGGGACCAGACTCCTAAAAGAAGAGACCAAAATCTAGAAGTTTGTTGGTGTGCTGAGCTTGGATCACTGTGGCACTTGTTATGCTTAGGCTTCTGAGATGTTTCAAGAACTTCCTGCAAAGGCTCATATATTCCTTGTGGCGCTGCTTTCTGTGCTGAGCTGTGGGGGTCTCTTTCTGCTATGTGAATGTCATACTTCCTGTTCCTTTGCACCTGGAATGAAATCCACTTCCAAATGTAGTGTCAGAAATGCTGTCCTGGCACCAGCTGCACTCAAGTGTCATGGGAAGAGTCTCTGCCAGAACCATGTTCTACTTTATCTGGATATTACACTTAGCTGACTTCATTGCTCTAGAAGTGTGTGCATTGTTGTTTGATTAGTCTCTGCCATTATTGCTTTTGTACAGATAACTGATAGATTCTGAGAGCTAACTTCCTTTTTTGTTCACGCAAGTTGCAGATCCCTAATGATTAATTTATGGTAGTTTTTGGACCAGCACTGGAGAAGAGCTGGACTAGCAGTGTATGAAATAGTTAAACTTGATATTACAGCTGTGTTACTGACCAGCTCTGACTTCCCTAGATATTGCATGCATAGAAGTGTGTTATATCTGTGTTATTTCCCATTTGAATCCTTCAGCATGCCTGCATTCCACTATGAGCTGGGCTTTTTGTTGCTGTAGGGTCCTGATGCGGTAATTTTCCTTCTGAGGTTAATTGTCCTCTCTTGCCCCTCACAGATTCTGTCCAAACACAACACTACGTTTTTCGGTGGGGACTCAGTCTCCATGATTGACTACATGATCTGGCCCTGGTTTGAACGCCTAGAAGCATTCGAGCTGATGGAGTGAGTACTTTGGCTTTTAGCATGTACTGAAGTGCCTCAGCATAAATATTCTTTATATGCTGCAGCAACGGGCTGCTTTTAGGGGCTGCTGAAGAGAGTGAGTGCATTGTTACAATTTTGGGGTGGGGGAAAGCATCTTAAATCAGAGATGAGTTGTTAAGGAATCTTCTGTAAAACAACAGCAAACAAAATGCTTTAAACAGACACTTCATCAGATTTGTTTTTCTAACAAGTAATTTTGGCAGATCCAGAAATAGCAATCAAAATGCAGGATTTTCTCTTCATTCCTATATCATAGAGGAAAATGGGCCTTATTTGAAGGGGGTAGAGGTATGAACACCTAGGTTCAAATTTCTTGGTCTAAAACCTCAAGTTTGGGATTAAATCTTCTGATCCTCTCTGGAAGTTCTGGGCTGATAAGGGAGGCTCATTTTGTTTTGAGGTAGGTGAATCATATCTTGCCTTGCTGTAGGTCATCTGTCCCTGTTGTAATGGATTTTTTTATACATAAATGTCTTGGTCTGGTACATCCTTAAACAGCTCCAGTTACCATGGTATTGAGTTAACATAAGAAAATGGTGTCAAAGGAGAATTTATTTATAGCTGGTTTAACACAGGGCTGAAGAGTCAGCTTGTATGAGGATGTGGGTGATAAAATGAGAAGATGAATGTTGTGGTTTAACCTGGCAGACAGCTAAACACCACAGCTGTTTGCTAACTCATCCCCCCCTTACAGTGGGATGGCATAGAAAAATGAAAAGTGCAAGAACTCAGGGGATGAGATCAGAACTCTTTAATGAGGAGGGGAGGGGGGGGAAACCAAAACAGTAACAAGAAATATAAAACACAACACAATTGTTAGCCACCTGCTGACCAGTGTGCAGCCACTCCCTGAGCAGCAGCAGCCCCCCTGGCCTGCTCCCCCCAGTTTTATTGCTGAGCACGATGCCGTAAGGTACGGGACATCCCTTTGGCCTGTCTGGGCCAGGTGTCCTTGCTGTGTCCCCTCCCAGCTCGTGATGTACCCCTAGCCTCCTTGCTGGCAGGGTGGTAATGAGAAAATGTGAAGTCCTTGACTTAGTTGTTGCTGAGCAGTGCTTAAAGTAAAACACTGGTGTGTTATCAACATTATTCACATCCTCAATTGAAAACACAGCACCATACTAGCTACTAGGAAGAAAATTAACTCTAACCCAGCCCAAACCAGGACAATGAGTGTGGTACAGTTAGAGGCACCCTGTTGCCTAATGTCTTCTTGAAGAATGAGGAAGATACAGGGAGTCCTGCATGAATTGAAACTTCTGGCACTGTAAGATGAGGACTTCACCGATGGACTGCTGATGTGCTTTGTCTCCTGCGTGGCCCTTGATGGGAAGGAGAAGTATTACAAACAATACAGAACTGTAGGCCTAGAAATACTGAGGAACTTGACTGACTGAGGAGCTCAGCCACTGTATGTTAAGGAAAGATTCTTTTCCTGGGGAAAGGTTAGGAGCTACCTAGAGAAGTTACGCTTTAACTGACCTTGGGATTTGGAAACTGGAATGCAAAGTACTCTAATGTGCCAGAAGAGAATGAAAAGAACAATGGACACTGATAAGCTTTCAATTTGCCACACAGTTTTTCTCAAGGGTGTATCAGGGTGGATCCGTGGATTTTTGTTGGTTAGTTGAATGCTCGGTTTCCTCATCAAATCCTCAATTTCCTCAATAGACAGTCTGCATTTTGAGCTGCTGGGTTGCAGGCTAGTGGAAGCTGCAGAACTTACCTTGGCTTGTGAAAGAGAGGAGAGAAGGGATTTGTGAGCTGTGGAGGACTCAACTGCTGCACACAATGTTAAAGAATCGCTACTAACAACGTGTTCCAGAGGGAGGCAGTAGTGCACAAGCCTCTACCCTCAACTTGGAGCAGATGAGATGAGTACAATCTCTTTTGCAGCAGGAATAACGCAAGCAGAAACATGCTGATGTCTTGCACAATGAGTGCTCTTTGTTTAGCTCAGCTTTGCAGAGTGCACACACTCTGTGAGAACTCTTACTTTCCAGAGGCCCCTCTCTCTTCTACAATTTGATATGTATTTCTGTCACCTGCTCTGAGCCAAATGTTACACTGGGAGGGAGAAAGCAAAACAAGCAGTTAAACAGAACCTCTAAAGCTGTTTTGCCTCCTTGATGCCCTCCTGATGTCCCACTGGCGTTATTCAGACTCTTTCCTTTTCCCATAGCTCCTTGAGCCATGCTCCAAAGCTCCAGCGCTGGATGGAGGCCATGAAGAAGGACCCTGCTGTCCAGGCTACAATGACTGACACGCAGACATTCAAAAACTTCCTCCAGCTGTATTTGAAGAACAGCCTGGAGGCGTGTGATTATGGGCTCTGAGGTGTCAGTGGGCATGTGCTTGCTGAGCTGTCAGCGCTTCTTTTCAGTGTGTGCTCTGAGGATCTGGTGTAATGTGGTGTGGGCTCTTCTCTTTACTAATGGGGGGATCAATCTGTGCTGGAAAGATTGAGATGGCTGTGAACTCTCCTCCTTCCTCCTCAGGAGAGGATGCAATGACTTTAGGCAGGAAGCAGGAAGTCATTGCTGACCATGGGTATTGATTGCATCAAGGAAAGTGGTGCCTTTACTCAGTTGACAGTCTGTCATCTCTTGCCTCTTTGCAGGCATTGCTGTTGGTCAGTCCCTGAACTGACCTATTACATGCTTTAAAAATTGTAATACTGATGTCTTGAAAATAAAAGCAAAAGATGTTTTCTTTAAGCATGGTTATCTTTTTCTTCTTTATAGTCATCTCTTAGACTGGTTGCATGGAGGGGAGTGAGGCAGTGTCAAAGATATGCAGATAATGTGGAAATAGCTTTGCACCTGGACACCTTTTGAAACTGTCTTAGGTTCTAATAGAGCAGAAAAAGCACTTTAGGTATGGAGACAAAATTATTTTAATAAAAAGTAGTCACAGGAAAAATCTTTCACCCTTCCCCCATCAACACAGGTGCCTAAAAGAACTGTGACCTGCTCTGATGTTGCTCAGCTGTGTATGCCTTTCTCTAAAGGCCACTAAAAACCCAGTCTAGCCACCATTCAGGGAAATACTCATGCATTAAAAATAAGGGAAAGTGGTTTATTCAGGTTCAAGGACAGGGCTGCTGTTCCAGTGGTGCTGAGACAGTTGTCATGAGATGAACGCAACTGTTCCTACCTATTTCTCTTATTGCAGTGAGGGAAGGTAGCACAGCAGAAGGTGGTGGTTCATGGTTTTCCTGGAAGCTGAGGCTCTAAGTTCCTTGGAGCTTTTGTGGAGGAAAATTGAACTTTCTTTGTTTTAGCATGTACTGCCCCAACATAGGAACTCTGAGGAAGTGCATGCTTGTGTAACTTCAAGTAGGAAAGCAAGAATGAATGATGGATTTGGTGAATAAGAAGAGTTAACAGGAGCTCCTCTGATAAATGTGCTTCCTACTAGCTTACAGAGCCTGGCATTCTGTGAACTTGTAGCTATTGGAGGGGATTGTTTATGCTCTTACTAGCTTTAATTCAAACTATGCAGGTTTTGCACTCATGTTTATCTGTGACTTTTAAACATGTCTGGTGCTACTTAGAGAAAAAGCAATTACTCTGCTGTTCCTTTCCAGAATGCTGATGTTCTTTCAAAAGTTTCCCAGTCCAGATCTGATGCTGCAGATGTTTACTAGACTGTGATTAGAGAACCCAGAGGAATCATGTAGCTGCAAGGTGTCAGAACATAGATCTTGGCTGTTTTAGTACACAAAAGAGGGGTTTGAGCTTGTGCCACAATCCTTGAAATGGTGTTAGTGGGATCTCAGCAGCAAACTTCCAAGAATGACTGACTTTAGAGCATTTTGGTTTTATTAGTTGCTCTGGTTGCTAAAGCTGTTAGTAAAGTGGGCTGGAAATTGGCTTCCATAAGCATGCTAGGAATATACTGCAGCTTGCTGTGCTGTGTTACTGGGAGACAGCGGGAAATGTGACTTCAGGACAATCCAACAATGGGTTAAGAACAGAGACTGGCATCCAAAAATTCAAGTTGCAGAGTCCAGACCACAGTAACCAGGAGACTGTGTTGTGTGAACAGAAAAGTTGTGCTCTGCCCATCTTTGTTTAGTGGCTCTGGAGTGTACCATTATAAATATGCTACTTCAGCAAGAAAACGTAAAATGAAATATTCTGCCTTATAATTTACTATTAAATATCAGTGCTCTAAATCCTCAGGCAGACAGCTGGGGTCCTGAACCCATTACAGCACACCAATACAGACCTCAGGCAAAGTGTTTTTGATGTGGTAATGAATATGCAATGCTTGGGCTCAGCCTTAAAAGGGAAGGAGAAGTTAATGTGGAGTGGACTGGCTCTCTCCCTTCACTGTGGATGGGTGTAAAGGATACAACACACTGGTTCAAAGAGGCCAAGAAGAAAACACACACTGTCAGCTCTGGTGATCAGAGGAAGAAGATGAAGTCAATAAACAACGATCAAGCGGATTAGTAGCTCTGCCCATTAATCAGATCTCCACTTAAAATCTTCTGTGGATCAGATCGTATGGAATGAAATGTATTTGTTCACCTTCTGCTCCACAGTTTGCCTTTGAAGGTGGTGGTTGATCCTTTCGTTTTCCAAAACCACGGTGATTTTTTCCTTTATTCCCCGTTGTTGTGCCACCACATGTGTACAGCACAGGTTAAAAAAAAAGTTCAGGACCAGGCAAAAAAGGACAGAAAAAGGAAGAGGAAAGTAAATCTCAACTTCTTGCCATGCTTCATGTAAGAGCTGTCTGTCACGCTCATCAGGAGTGCCTGGCTGTGTGTGAGGGCATGTGTTAAGCATGTGTTGGCACATTGGTACATCTCCTGGGCCAGCTCTTCCCAGTTTTCCACTCTCATGGCATCTGTAACATTCCTCTGTGTTGTTAAGATTTGAGAACTGGCTGTTTCTGTTAGTAGCCTGATTATTTCACCACTCTCTTCCTTGGACATTTGTTTCACTTGGGAAGGGTTGATGAAAATGCAGTCTCTTTGTACTCATGAGAACAATCGTCACTTTACTAAACTGTCCCCAGCTTCTCCAATATAGTGGAAGCAGTCTCCTTTACTGCTGGTCCCAAGCTAACAGAGGTGGCAGGTCTTTTTATTTAGCTGAGTAAATCATTAATGCCATGTGATGTTGTTAGGATTTTTCCCTCCTAAAGCAAATTTTGCTGATTTGCTAAAAGATTATAAAATTCACCGTGAGATGCAGCTGTGCCTGGGGCAGAATGTACATGTTTAGCAGTGTGCAGTAATGCTGTATTTGAGTCTAGGAGGATGCTAAAATGCAGTTTGCATCAAGGGACTGATGCACGGAACCTCTTCTGTGCTGATCACGGCCATCTGAGCCCAGGACATGTTCTGAGGCAGCACGTGCTACAGGTTTGTGCCTTAGAATCGCCGGCTTGGCAAAGCTGGTGGAAAAGGCCATCTCTCCACGGGAAATGGAGCTGAGAAAGGGGCACTGAACAGCCTCAAGCTGCATAGGGAGGAGACAGTGTTTCCTGTAAACTGCAAGCCATGTGCATGAGTCACCTACATGGTCATGCAGCGAAGGCATAAGACAGCTGGGAATAAAGGATTTAAAAGCTACCTACTTCAGACCACCCGAAGAACCACTGGAAATCATCAGTGAGATATTACGGCTTAACGCTGTTCTTCATGCAGCTCTGTATGTTTCTGTTTTCCCAAAGGATGCCTTTGTGCCTTTTCTCCTGTCACTTAATCATCAGACGGCAGCTCTCAACAGGAACATGCGCTGGGCCAATCCACAAGTTGCAGCATGGCGGGTTTTTCCTCTACATTCATCACACAGCCTTTTTCTATGTCTGTTTAAGCTTGGAAGTAGAGGTTATCTCTGCTCACAATAGCTAAGGCAGGAAGATTAGTCAACTGGTTCTCCTTGTGGGAAGACAACTCAGGTTATATAACCCATGCCTTCAAACCCAGAAGGTGCCTATCAGTTCCTTTTTGTATGCTTTATGGGCCTTGGCTGTGGTGTGCTTGTGTGTCCGTGCTCTGGATCAAACTTTTCACCTTCAGAGCCGTGTCAGGTGTGGCACTGGCAGGAGACAGTGTGGGTAGAAACTTGCATGTGGACAAGCCTTGCTTTTCTCAAGCTTTGCCTACAGGAGCTTTGTATCATGGAGGTGATAGAATAACACACCCACAGCCCTGGAGGCGAGCTGAACCATCAGGAGCATGGTGCTGACAGCTCAGAACACCTCTGCCCATGGGAATGCCTGTGTGGTGGCAGCCAGGCAGGGCTGCTGTGCATCGCTTGCCATGCATCACTTGTGCTCACAGGCACAAGAACCATCCCGGGGCTGCCCTGTCCTGCCCTGCGCTGCCTGGCGCGAGCTGGCAGGGAGGAGACCTGGCAGGCATTAGCAAGCAAAGTGCCATCCTGAGGACTGGGGAAATCCCTCCGTGCTGTTTGGTTCCCAGCTCAGGGGTTAGGCAGTACTGAGAGGCAGGAGCAATGTAAAGGGTTTCTCCCTTGGTGCCCCAGGGAGGTGAGGTGACATGAGGTGGGCTGTGAGCAGCGTGCTTTGCTGGTACCGGTTCTGTCTCACTCTGCCTGCTGGGCCTGTGTCGCGCTGTTTTATCCTGAATGTTACTGTCTGCAGAAAGGTGCCAGCTGAGAAATCCAATGGCATTTGAAATGTGGCGCTTCTGCAAAGGAGCACGGTGCACAAAGAAATTTAATCTTGGCTCTGTACACGTGGTTAAGTCTTTGCTGAGTTGAGACTGTTAATGGCTGTGGGCCTGTTGGTGGACTTCAGATTGCTTTGCATCTAAAATCTGCCCCTTTTCCTACAAAGCACCTAAGAGACTCTTAAAAACACCATTGGGGATTTAATCTTCATTCTGTGCGCACTTTTTTAAAAACAATGCCAATTTGATGTTTTTACAAGCTCCCAAATGCCTAAACAGTAAGGGCCGTATTTAAATGTTTCACCTCTGCACCTTCCACGCTTCTACCTCAGAGCAGGTCAGTAAAGCAGTGACACCCACCTTCAAGACAGAAATTGCTGATCATTTTTTCTCTAACACTTTAGATACACTCTAGTTTCAGCCAGCTTCATAGTTAGAAACTTGGTGCCTTAGTAAGGGCAGCACCTCTGCAAACTGACTGGTAAAGAGGATTCCTCTAGCTGAGCTGGAAATTCAGGAGCTTTTTGGTTCAACCAGTAAGGTCAGCATCTACCACCAATATTCATGGCTTCCTCGTTCACATTCCATCTTACTCTGGAACAACTTCTGCCTGCAATTAGAACCTCGCAGGGAGTCTTGTTACTGGGCTTAATGTGCTAGGATTGCACCGGGCATATTCCAGCTCCATCCTTCTGCTGCCTCAGAAACATTTCTTGGGAAGCTAGAAATAAAACAGGCTATGCTTTAAATTTTTTACAAGACTTTCTTTATTATAAATAAAGCTGCATGAGAAGATCTATACAAATTCAACAGTGTCCTGCTATAAAAGCAGCAGTTTGAGTACAGCATCGTGAATCAAGGAAGAGCTTAGTTTGGAGGGTTCTGATGCTATTCCCCATTGCAGCTCACTGCCAAGATAGGTCTTCATATTACAGTTTTACTTCTCAACTAACATATTACCCCCCAGAAAAAAAAAAAGACAGGTAATAAATAAAGCTATTTATCACATAAAATTCTATGAGAAGAACTAACCCCTCGATGACCAACAGCTAAGCTGTTAAAGGTGAATTCTTATTTCTTCACCACTGAGAAAATATTGCAAAGGCTTGGCATTAAAAAAGTATGGTGAACAAACACCAAATCCTGCTGTTTGAATGATAGATAAGGTTTGTTGTTTTTTTTTTTCTTCACTGAAATCCATCCTTATTGCCCTGTAAGACACGTATACAGAGCAACCCAGAGAGAGAAGCTGTATTCTGTGGTTGGCACAGAGTAAGGAGTGAACTCCCAGCAGCTCCCATTAGAAGACATTCAGGTCCTGAACAGCAATAATAACTTAGACCAAGGCATTTCCTAAAGGTGAATGGTTCCTGAGGCTATGTCACAGATCAGTGGGTGTTATCACCACCACTAATTCCATTGCTTTGACAAAACCTGTAATAAAGTATTAAAACCACAAGTTGAGGGTGGAGGGAGTGGCTGGAAAGCAGCAGAAGGCACTAGGAGTTCAGCTGGGTAATTCTGGTTAGCAAATAGCAAGAGCAGCACCAGAAGGGGTCTGGGAGGGGCAGTTTACCTTCCCTTAGGATCTCTTTTGGGCATTACCAGAGATGTGCATTTGTTACTCGTGTGTCAAGCTGCTTCCTATGGATGCCCAGCAAGGTGTCAATCAAGGCAGCACTAAACGTGGGGGGCACTAAAAAGCCTTAGGACGTTTTTACTGGCAGACAGCTGATGGAGCTGACCTGCCTTACAAACCTTTTTAATGAAATGGGAGCGTGGCCTTTTACTGAAAGGGACAGTACCTGGTGGGCAGATTTATCACAGGAGAGATGAGGCAGGCCAGAGCATGATGTTCTTCACATGGCAGCTCTCAGCCACAGCAGTGCTGTGTACCCACGTCACCCTGCGTGGAACAAGCCTACAAGCATCTAGTACATGTGTTGGTGGATGGCCTACCAAGAAGACCGCTGTCCTGAGGCACAGCTGATTAACCCTTCAGCCCCTGGATAGACATTACTGGGTTTGCTCATAGCCTGAATGCACGGACCGAATCTTGTAAAAGGTGCTTGGGGTAAAATGAGCATATGGCATGCATGTAGGCAAATTTGCTTTCAGGGAAGGCAAATCCATAAATACCTTGGCTCGGCGCCAGCTTGGGTTCAACTAAACCGCGTGGGAACACATTGGGGTGAGTCTGGGTTTAAAAGCAAATATGCACATAAATACAGAAAATGAAGAACAAAAGATTCAACTCACTTATCAGTTTAGGTTCCCTTTGAGCCTAAGCAGCAGTGCTTGAGGTGTGTAAAGGCAAGTTTAGGCCTGTTTACATGACTGTAGGACTGGTGTTACGCAGCTTTGCTCTGCCATTTTAAGAGAGAAGTTAGATCATTCTGTGAAACAGCCTTTTCTTCTCATCCTCCCCCTGCTCAACCTTATATAAAAGTTATTTTTCAACCCTGTGTGTCATTTCCTGAGAGACCTGGGTCACAAATTTGTTTCTGTTCTTTGGACAGGCTAAATTTAGATGCCTGACAGGAAACAGCAGAGAATTTTTAATTTCTCTCTGGTTGGGCTAGGAGCACATTTAGAAGCAGCTCAGACCACAGCTGCTGCAGTATGACCTGCCTGCAGGCAGCCCGTGCAGAGCGGGATCTGCCGCTGGCACAGCACTGTGAACCTGAACAGGTAGAAACAGCAAATTGCTTGGGTTTGCAAACAACTGCTGCCACTTCCAATGTAGCCTCTAGTGTTCACCCACCCTCCCTGCACCTCTGCCTGTCATTACCTGTTCGTTGTGTCCCCTGCGATTGCTCCCGCACTCTTTCCCACTAAGGAAGGTTTGCTTGGTTATGCTGATGAAAGCCAGGGGCTTACAGCTCATTAGCGTTAGCAATTAGGCCTATCCTGATGCTCTGCCAGCCCTGGCAGTCTCCCAGGCACAGATGAGCCAAGACTTTCCTAATGGCAGTAGCTACCAGCCTCTTCTCTCCCGTTTTGATTCCTGCCCCTTATTTTCTGCTCAGACATATTACAGCTGTGATGGTAGAAGCCAAGGGGAGCAGCAATTTGAGGGAGGAGCTCCCTGTCCTCACCAGTGGGGAACCAGGAATGGAAATGGGAGCTGCAGCTTTTTCTGCCTTCGTGCAGAAAATGTCCCTCAGTGGTGCAGGGACAGACGTGAGCAGGCATCAAGGAGGTGGTGAAATGGTTCGTACAAGGAAAAGTCAGGAGAGGACGTGTCTTTGGGGAGTTTATCTATCGGCAGGCTGGGTAAGAAGCCTTATGCCATACGCTGTTCCTAGTAGTGATATGAGGTTCAATCTCCTCTCTGATGTGTGTGATAGAGGGGATTGACGAAAAGGAACGCGTGGGGCCATGACACATGGTGCTGTCACCCCTGGTGGGCCTCGCTACCCAGGACAACTCTCCTCTTGTAAACAGGATTCAGAAAAGCCTTAGTGTAGGAACGCAGCAGGAAATCCTGGTGTAAGAACACGGCAAGGAAGGCTCCTTAGCACTGCAGGTCAGGGACCTGAACAAGGCAGATCTGCACGAAGACGGTGGCTTGGATCCTGCATGAAGCGCACGAAGGAGGGTGAGGAGCTGCTGAGGCCTTTCCTCCAGCAAGGCCACCACACCACAAGACCACCACACAAGGGCTTGGCAGCCCACTGCCACAGCAGTACCACCTTACTTCCTGAAAGAGTTCAGGCACCTCCATTTCTGCTTTGCTTCTTTCAACACAAACCTCCAGATTCTCCCCTGGCTTGAAAGCCTGCAGAAGCGGACACTTCCCCTTCATACTACCATCAGAAAAAGATGGTTTGCTAGCTGCAGTTCCCAAGAGTAAACCCCATCAAAGCAGCAGTCTTAAGAAGGATCGAGGAGGCCCTGTAAGGAGTCAACCAGGTAGCTTTTACCTGGCACAGAAGGGGTAAGAAGACACATATAAGCAGCTGCAGAGATTGCACTGCCAATCTCTGCTGTGTGTGCACCTCTTGCATCCCACCTCCTAACTTGGAGCCATCCTGCGCTCATTAAAACCATGCTGGGAGAGCTGCACTCTCATTTGGAGGGCGATCGTTTCCTCCTGGTACCAAACTCCTGAGATAGGGCTCATTACAGAGTAATTTTGAGGAGTTTTCTCTTTAATAAAAGCAAAACCTGCAGCAGTCATTTGTCTCTTTGCTGGTTCTCAGACTTGCTGCCTGCAGATAAGGAAAGCAAACAAATAAACCAAAAAGCCAGAGCCCAGTAACAGCATTTCTCTCTTATCTAATGTAAAAAAGGTTCCTGGTCATTTTTCCGTGGAAAATGGCTAAGAATAAAACCCGCTAGCTGTGTTAACATGAAGAAAATGGAAGACACAAATGAAATGGTCTCAATACACAGGTCCTGCTGCCTGCTCTGCTACATTCTCCCCACCAAGAAAAAAGATGTCATGTCCAGGAGTGTTTTTGATGGACAGGATGAACTGTTTAAACTAGTGCTGCAAGTCCTATCAAAATGCTTTTTAAAAAAACCCTGCAGTTTCCCTTCAATTAAAGAGCAGTGCTGGATTTAGAGATTTCTGCATCCAATCCAGAATTGTGTGTGACCTCAGCAGTGACGCCTCGTTCTCCCACTAACACTGAGTCTCACGTCGCACTTCCCATCGGTCACAGAGCTCCTGCTGCCTGCAAGCAGACAGGCTCCTGCAGCCCCAGGATCCCGTCTTTGACTCCTCCACCCTTTTCTCATCTTCCCTTTCCAAAGGAAATTAAGTAGTTGGCCACCACCACCATTGCATTGCAGACATCTGAATAAATTAGTCGTATCTGTTGCTCATCACTGCTGTAGTGTGACTGAGGCACAATATAAAAATATATTCTTAGCTGCGTAAAACCCAGCCAGCACACCAGCGGAGCAGAAACTTACTTCTCTACCATGCCTTCCAGTTTCTCCCTATTCTCCCCCCATTCCTTCTCCCTTCCCGCAGAAACCACGACCAGGACAGGCTCAGCTGCAGACACCAGGCTGCACTGGCCAAGTCAGTTCTCTCCAGGACGCTTTGAAAAGCTGCCCTCTGGACTTGTGCTTAGAGGAACAAGTGTTTTCCTGCTGGCTTCGGTTAAATGGATTCCTTATGGATCCCATTGGTGTGTGCAAGGGGAATGTGCACCGTGTACTCATTTATCAGTGCAGACGTGTTCCTGAGCATCTCGTGGAATGTGTCAATTGTCTTTCTGTAAACATCCCTGTGCAGCACGAAGGGACGGAAGAGGTTGAGAGGCTCGGCCCTCTGGAATGTGATGGGGAAGCCCAGCTCTGCTGGTACCTTCCCATTGCCAATGAAGAAGTGGTAGAGCTTCTTTTCGTGCAAACATTTCTCTAGGAATTTCAGCATGTCCTGGAGACGGGCCTCCAACTTCTCGGGGGCCCAGTCCTGACTGGGACGCACCTGCAGCAGATGCAGCATCACTGTCTTCAGGTGGTAGTTGGTGAGCCCGCTTGGGCCTGTGAGGCTGCACTGCTTCCCGTGCAGGAAGGAGAGGATCTGGAGGCAGCTGACGTGGCAGGCACTGGCCGGCAGCGTTTTGGAGATCAGCTGGATGAACCTCCTCTCGTACACCGCGAAGGTGAGGAACCAGCGAGTGCTGGAGGGGAGCTCTGCTACCAGTTCGTTGCGAGGGAAATGGGAGATGAAGTAAACGTCCGAGTTCTCGTACTGCACCACAGGAGTGAGGTTGAAGGCAACTGATTTCCCTGACCTGAATTTTATCTTCAGGGCTCCTGGGGAGTCCAAGAGACTAAAAGACAGGTCAAATTCATACTTGTGGGAGATTCTATTCCAGGCCTTGGTGACTGCGATCTGGAACCACTTCATGACTTGGTCAGCATCAAGATACTGAGTATTTTTAAAGCACAGGAGGTCTTCCATCTCACTGCTGGGCCTGGAAGGATTGCCTTGGCTATGGAGAAGGCACAGCATATCTTCCCCTAGTTTAGTCTTGTCACAGATGCAACCCGTCACATCCTCGTCTGCCCTGCATACCTTGATAGTGCCATAACCTTGTTCATCTGGGGGAAAAGAGTCCCCAGAGCACCAGATCTGGGACCGGAAGCAATAGGGCTCTGGGGGTGCAAAAGGCACTATCAGATCGCAGACAAAAGGTTTCCGCACTCTCCAGTTCTCATACATGCTCCCCACACCCATGCAGTCCTCCACTTCCATGTCAGCGTCCCGGTTACAAACGCTCCTCAAGGCCTCCAGCAGGTCATCTGCAAAGCCTTCCACCATCTCCCGCATCCTGGCCATGTCGCCGGTGGTGCCCAGGATTCGCTTCTCATAGAAGCTGGCCAAGGTGGCCTTGTCAGGGAAGGCCACCCCCTTAAATGCCTTCCCCAGGACAGCCATGTCATCCTCCTCTGCTCCTGTGTCCTGCCAGTTCCCCTCCTGGAAATCCTGCCTCCAGAGCTCGATCAGCAGGAAGATGACCATGGAAAGAGCTGTCCACATATCCCAGGGGACCTTTTCCTCTTTGATTTCCTCCACTACCTTTGCAGCCTTTTCCAGAGCCTGCTGGGCAGCTTCCTGGCCTTCAATTTCCTGCTCCAAGCGCAGCTTCTGCAGCCGAAGGTTCTCCTCCCGCTCCTTCATCTTCTGGATGATTTCTTCCGTGTTCTCGGGGACAGTGCCATTCTCTTTAGGGAAGAGGAACGGGTGGTTGATGATAGCTGTAATCACCACTAGGCACACTCGGAAGATTCCCACGGGCATGGCAGTTCCTTCCCTGGAAGAGAAAGAAAGGCAGAGTGACCCATGATTCAGAGAGTATTCCCTCAAGAAGAAAAATTGAAACAATCCCTGCTTGAATAAATGCTTTGGTATATTTGCTTACCCTGAAAAAGCTGCTTGAGTTCCTAAGCCAATGCCTGTTGCTACAAGTTATCAAATAAGCATCCCAAAGAGACTTTATAAAACTTTATCTGTGGCTGATGAGGATGAAAGGATCTTTCATTGAGTTAGCTTTAAAGAGGAGAACTGTGACAGCATTTGCAACCCTCATCCCACCACAGTTCTGCAGGGTGGTGAGGGGGGGAGCATCCTTCCCTCCTTTGAAGTTCACAGGGCAGAAAGGAAAAGAAGCAGGCGGGACCTCCCCAGGCATAAAAAGAGAAGGCTGGAGATGACCACCACTTGCCCCAGCGTAAGGCTGGAGGTGCAGTAAGGCCGATGTGGCAGTGACAGAGTCAGGGCTAGCCTGGCCACAGCTGGCTTAGACCAGAGCAATCTTCAGTGCAGGCAGCTGTGTGCCAGCCAGTCCCAGATGTCGCCCCTTCCATGTTCCCCTGGCATGGCTGACACTGCTGTGGTGCTTTGGAGCTGCCTCGTGTGGTTGCTGGCTCTGCTGCTCGAACCTCACATTTCATAAAGCTTTCCGGGCCTGGGGGCTCACTACACAAGAATTCAGCTCCCAGCTTTCTGGGACGCGGTCCCATTGCCAGGACATCCGCCTGGCCCTGATGAAGCCTCCTGGAGGTCTGGAGCAGAGGGTGCTGAGGCTAAGGCCAGGACTGTTTCTACCCCGATGGCACTTTGGTTCTTTAAGGGCTTGCATCTATCTATGTCCCAGGCGCCTGCTCAGGACGGGATAACCCAAGGCTGTTACTGCTGAGATGTGACAAGGTGACCGGTCCCTCTCCTAGCACCATCGCCCCTCAGTCCTATCACGGGGAGATCAAAAGGACAGGACAGAAAAGCAGGGATGTTTCTTCTTCCTACATCTTAATGCAAGCCCTTTAATGGCTGAAGAGAGAGTTTGAGAGAGAAAGGTTTCTGTTACGAAGCGTGTCGATAGAAGACCTCATCAATCAGACCCGGAACAGTTATCTCCTTCCTGACAAACCAATCCATCCTGCTGCGGGGATGAGGCCATTTCTTTCACTGAGGGCTGGTGAGGCACCGTGAGCACACGGGGAGCCGAGGGCTGTCGCTTCCCACCCCTCCATAGCAGCTTCCTGGCCGAACCCAGCGTGTTGCTGCCACAGCCATGCTGCTGCCCCAGCACCTGGGCAAGGAGGAGAAATCTCTGGCGGTCTCATTCCTGTCCTCACAGAGCATGCAACAAGGACAGACCTACTCCAGCAGGCCGTGTTACCACCGGTGCGTAACAGACTGCTGGGTTTGGTGGCAGGAACCTGGGATCTCTCGCTGCAAGAACTGCACACGGGAACGGGAGCCTTGGGCACGCGTCTGTCTGTGCTAATAAGAGGGCTGGGTCCGGAATAACAAGGGAAGGGAACAGGCTTGCATTGTCCAAGCAGCAACAGAATTCACACGGTGCTCAGGATAATGCTGAGTGCCCCTCCCTGCGTAACATTCACTAACGATCTTTTCTTTAGAGCCCGTGTACACGCACAGATGCTTGCCCTTACACACACGCTGCTCTGGAGATGGTTTGCTGGCCTTTCTTGTCCTTTCTGCATTCACATTAACTCTTTAATTCATCGAGCAATGGATTAAAGCAAAATTAATGCCCAAAGCTGGGCGTTCCAGCTATTCTGTGAGCTCCGTGCCTGGCCACACTTTATAAATAACCTGGGCTCACTCTCCATTGCAAAGGGCTTTTATCAGCTTGCCGGGGCAGGGCAGGAAGTGCTGGTGACTTCCGTTGCTTCGTGCTACGCTCCTTCAGGCTGCCGGTGCTTTCCAGGCTTAAAAATAACATGGCCAGAGGCCAGGGGTCTCCTGCTGCAGTCCTGACCAGGACAACATCGCTCCTGTGCCCTACTGGGCCCTCAGAGAAGCCAGCTGCCTTAGGACCTTCTCGTACCCTTCAGGAGTCTCCCATGCCCAGCTGCCTGCGGCCACCCCGCTTCCAGAGGCTACCTGCCCCAAGGCTCTGCCAGCAGACGGGGGCAGGCCAGCAGTCCCCATGCCACACTGATTCAGCTGAATTCATTCTGCATTGCACTGGCAGTCCAGGATATCCCCCCTGGTTTAGCAGGAGTGGGGTAGGGAGCATGTACACCTCCTTTTCCCCCAGCAAGCTGCCCAGGCATCGACCTCTGGGAGAGGGTCAGGATAAACCTGGAAGTGAGAACATCTTCAGGTAGCATGGGTTTGCAAGAGGCACGTCTGTTTTCAGCCTTAACAGAGGAAGTTCTGGTCAAAACCGCCCTTTCACTGCTGGAGCTATTCCCAGCCGAAAATGAAGGCGCACACGAAGCCCTGAAGGTTGGTGATGCTCAGGGAGCGAGGTCAGCCACAAGGGTGGAAGGGGCAGAGCATTCCCACATCTCATCAGAGACAGCTTTCCTGGCCAACATGGAAAGACCAATAATACAGGTGAAACCAGTAGCACTGCCTGCTGGGGCAGTCCGGCCCTCCCCGTAACAAAGGCTGCTCTCTTCACTCACTTTCAACTTCAGCCCAAGCCATTTAAGCCTGATAAAAATATTTATGCTTGCTCTGGCTGAGACAGCTTTGGTGTGGGGAAGAGGGAGGGAGTCCAAATGTTTCCCAGCTGGAGACTAACAAAAAGAAACACTGTTGTTTCATCTACACATCATCACATTTAGTGGTGTTTCAATCTTAAAATATATGTATATATATATGTATGTATTTGTGAGGTTTTAAGCAGCAAATTCCCAAAGCAATCTTCAGCCTTTTCTGGCCCTGCCAGTTTGTTGGTTTTTCTTTTCATTCAAAGCACGGACAATGCCCAGACGTGGCAACAAGCTTTCATCTCACCCTATTCTGAAGACCCTCTTGTCCTCCTGTGTGCAAGGTGGAGAATGAAGCAGTGTGGGCAGGGGGAGGGCCAGGGTGAGCAGTACACAGCCCCACCGTCCCATCCTGATGAAGATGGCTGTGCCAAGCTCGGTCCCAGCTCACCGCCGAGCAGCGGTGGGTGCTGGCTGTTCAAGCCTGCCTCCACACCACAGCAATCGGTTTCCTCCTGGGCTTTCCTGTGGCACTCACTGCTTCAGCGACTGGGCGCTTTGCAGATGTTATGGTTACGATGGCTCCGAACAGGCCTGAGAAGTGAGGGGGCAGGCACCGTCCCCGCTCCAGCTTGGGGAGATAAAAGCAGCTGATAGCTCTGTTGCCCAATTAGAAACAGCCATCAGTGGCATCCTACAGCAGGCTGTACGTTCAAAGGCTTCCCCAGGAGCACCTGCAGCCCTCCATGCTCAGCTCCCAGGCAAGTTACACCCATCCTGTCAAGCCTGAAGCAGCCTCCCCACTACAGGATCCTGACCAGCGCCCTAGCAAACCCTGAATGATGACGGGAGCCCTGAGAGGGGAATGGAGAAGACGACACTGCGATCACGCAACACGGGTTGGTGTCACAGATGCTGTCATAAAAACACAGGGGTGAGGATGCCTGGAGAGGCTTGCCACAAAACTGCCATAGGAAGATTTTCCTTTGCCACGTGTGGGCAGCCCCAGCCATGTGTGAGCCCCGTAAGCCAAACAAGTGGTGCTGAGCTCTGCAGAGCAGCCTTCCCCACGCCTGCACCTCTGCAGTAACTGCAGCAGCAGCCTCAGGCCCTGCCGCTTCCTGCTCGGTCTGGGCAAAGGGAAGAAAGATGAAACTGCAGCCTGCACGTGCCCAGAGCCCAGATAACCCGCCAGCTTCTATGAAGACACAGGAGAATATTTCCCTTTCATTAATAACCTCTTTCCCTCCCCAGGAGATTCTCACTCTGCTCTATTTCTCCTCCTTTCCCCCACCTCTTAAATTCTGAACCATGGGAAGCAAAGCCCGCTCTGGCTGGTGTTCAGCAGTAACCCAGACAGGAGCGAGCTGAAGCTTTGATTCTTAAATTAGAAAAAAACAAGTGAAGGGACTGACTGTGGTCTAGTAATGTACCGAAATGCGCCGAGACGTCATTAATGACATACTGGATTACTTCCTGCAGCTTGGCTGACACAAAAGGCGGCGCATAGGTGACTGCCACATTGTGTTTCACTTTGGTAAGCTGCAAGAAAAGCGGGGATTTGAAGAGATGATAGTAACTGCAGCTGGCTGGGAGCTTTTTTCATTGAAAGCTGCCAAATTTGCAAAACCAGAACTTTTAGGGGAACAAATAAAATTTTTGAGAAGGTCCCTGAGGTCTGTACAGGACTCTGCAGCCTGTTTCACTAGAGAGATGGATCATCCAGAACAGCCACTCACCTGCACTTGGGCTTTCTTGCTGGGAAGACGCAAATCCCAAACCCTGGGTGTCAGGCCCAGCCCAGCCATACACCCTCATCACTGGGCTGCTGGGAGCCCCCCGATTCCTCCTCCTGCTGCAACAGAAAACAAGTTGCCTTTTGGCCTGAAAAGGCTTATGCTGCATTTATGAAGGCCTAGTCAAGACAGCAACGAACACCTTCAATATAAAATTGATTCCAGCTTTTAAATCTGCTGAAAGCCCTTACTGACACACTACATCCTCCAGTTTGCAAATACGGCTGCCTCTGCAGGTACACACCTGGCCGCAGCAGAGAGAAATTCTGTTTCCTCTTACTGGGGATGTCAGTCTCTGAGCTGTAAGAAGCACGTATCTTTGAAGAGAAATGGGAACTGTAAAGATGCATGCCAGTATTATTGTTCCTGACAAAAAACTTGGAAAGATGCACTTTAATTAGTCAACCTCACGCCACTGACGCTGCTGGTTTTCTACCATCTCCTCATCACTGTTCACAGAGCAATCAAAAGGCCTTTGCTGGCTCAGGGTGGATAGCGAGGGCGGTTTTCCTTTGAGTTTACATATAAAGCTTCAGAAATAGACGTGCTGGATAGACGTTCATGGAAAAAGACAAAGGTACTACTAGAGAGGGCAATACACTGGTAAAAGTATCAGTGTGGTCTCTGCCATTAGCTGCTGGAAGTTTGCTCAGATTTTGCCTGTTTTATACTAAGAACAAGAAAAAAATGTTTTAATTTTACACGCACACATTCAACAACGGAGCACACATCTATACCCTTACAGTCCGATCACTTACTTGGCATGACAAAAACTTCTGTTGAAGGCTCTCCTCCGAATTCAGGAGGGGCTGGCAGTAATTTAAGTTTTGGTCTCCTTCCCAGCCCCTGAAGCTGCTGCCCTCATCACTTGGCTGCCTTCAGGTCAAGCCTGTGCTCTCCTGTTTGGACCTGGGCTTCCACAGGAATTGAAGAAATGGCATTGGCAAGACTTCAGTCAAACCTGTCTGGTTCTCGAGACTATTTTTACCGAAGAAGCACTTTCTGCGGTGGGCAGGGTCCAAGTACTATTTTGGTGAAGAATTTCAGACCAGGATCAAGTGAGGTTTCCTCCCAGGCCAGAACGGGGAGGCTGTGGGTTACCCGGTGTGCCGGTGGGGTGCATGCTGCCAGCAGAGGAGACACTGTGCCCAAGCACGACATCTCCAGACAGGAGTTTCCAGGTTCACAGGAATCAGCCAGGTGGGGCTGCCGAGGCGCTGGACCCTGGGGGAGGCTGCAGGGCCCTTGTGGCTGGGGCAAACACACACAGCCCACGTACTGGGACAAGCCCCAGGGTGACCAAGGGTTTATCACACCAGTCTGCTCTTCCCAACCAGCAGCATACGTGTTAGCATGTATGACCACGTCTGGTTTCCACCTGGGGATGTCTCCTGGCACAGACAGCAAGAGCCCAGGGGCTCAGATGAGGATCCTCAGCTGGTTTCCACCACCCAGACCCTCCTGTCGCAATGAGAAAATGTCCCCAGATGTGTACAGAGTGTCCCACACTTCCTACTCCATCACCAGCTCCTATGCATCGCCCTGGCAGCACCCAGCAGGGGCTGCCTGCACAGGGCACAGGTGAGGCCTCTGCTTTCCCTTCTCCCCAGCACATGGCCTGCTGCAGCACACGCAGCCCAGCCAGAAAAAATAGGAGCCACGAAAAGGGATGCAGAGTATGAGCAGCACCAACTTGTGGAGTTGTTTCACCCTCTAAGGGCAGCATGCAGGACACTCATGAGTTACTGTCACGGTTCAGCAGGGACTGCTGGGATCTGGCTCTGTCTTTGCCCCTCTACCAAAGCCACGAGTGGGAAGGACTGAATACACGAGGTGTGGAGGCCTTCATGGTAAGGCTGGTCCCACAACCACGTTTAAAAACCAAACCAGGCTTAGGAAGCCCCACCCCAGATGAGCTGCTGGGCCACAGGACAGTGGTCAGAGAGGCCACGTGCCCGCTGGCCTTTGTTTTGCCGTTTGATTGAGAACACGTCAGCTTTTCGTAACAGCCGTGAACATCCCGTCCCGCGCCTGCTGCAGTGCCAGCGGGGTCAGTCGCCCAGCCCCAGTCGGACATCCTGCCCAACAGGCCTACTGCGGACTTTCGGAAGCAGTACCTTCCTCCCGGGACACCAGGTCAGCTATTTCCAAGGAAATGCTGATGCTCATCCTGTGTACGGGGCTGGGGAGCCCTCCCTTCCCACCGACGGCTGGACTCGGCTGGACAAGCACGTGAGCGGCGCTGACATCGCTCTGGAGGCAGCTGGTGCCGTGCAGCCCAGGTCCCGCAGGACCTGCACGTCGTGGGCTCCACAAGAATCGCCCACGAACCTCCGGGTGAGCACCGATGTTGCCAGCAGCACTCTAAGCAGAGGAGTGCCCACCTTGCTTCAGGGAGGACGGGAATTCATTCTGATATCTCCCAGTCATTCATTATCTTTGCCATCAGGAAGCTTTTCCTCATGCTTCATTAACTCTTCCTTGATGCAGTTTGAAGCCCTAACTTTCCAGTGAGTAAAAGGAGGGCAGACCATTTCTTTTCTCCTAGCCAAAGCGCTCAAGACATATAGAGGCTCTCCGCTCCCCTCCTGCTTTCTCTGCACCCAGATGCATTTGTGAGAGGTTGCCCTAATATCCCATGGCTCCTCTTCCTCCATCCCCAAAACCTGAACAGTACAAAGAGCTCTCTTTCTGGCACATAATGGAGTTATTTACCTTCTAGTGCTCTTTTCCAAAACCTATTAGATATGGGACTTGTTAGATTTCCAATTTCACCAGTGAATGGGGGATTTTTCTGGGTATTTCTGTGTCACCATTTCATTGGCATGCCATACCCGCATGCACAGAAAGAACATAACTCTGGCCCTCTCCTCCTGCCACCAGGAGCTGGCAGCCACCATAAAGGACACCTGTAAAATCTGCTAAATAAACACAGGGCCGTGTTGTGCCCTCAAAGCACTCGCTGTCTGTGAGGCTGGACACAGGAGGGGAACCCATGGAGACCAGGAGATAAAGCAGCATGAGGAGGATGTTTCTCAGCATCCTGCCTGTTGCCTGAATGTCTCTCTGCTATTTAACTGTGCAAGCCAGCTCAGCTCTTGCCAGCAAGCAGCACGTGGCAGCCTGTGCAGCGCCTCGGGTTCCCCCCTCTATGGCCAGGAAGGGTTTATTGCAAATTGTAACACGCTGCTGGCTGTGAGGGATGCAGGAGGGGAAAGGTAGGAAGTGTGTATGTGGCTCCCACCCACGTACTGGGCTGTTGTGGTAGGATCCTGGCCAGGAACAGCTTGGCTTTTTAAGCTGAATAATTTTTATCTGTTAATTGAGAGAACAATTGGAGTAGACCAAACTTTTATGTTTTTAGGAAAAGAAAAAACACGCCAAGACTAAAAAAAACAAAACAGAAAAGTTGGCTTACCAACCTCGCCAGCTCCCTCCCCCTCAAACCAAGCGCGATGGGAGCCAGGTACTTCCCTTGCACAATCTTTCATCAGCACAGATGGACACAAATGACAACAACCCCCCTCTGCCTTACTGAAAGGCCGTTATGTCTACGACAATGTGAGGAGCGATGCCACTGCACGTGTGCTGTCTGGCCTCCACCTGGAGCTCACGATGGGACCTGGATGGGATCATCCCAGGAGCTCTGGCTGTCACCCTCTCAGTCACACGGCGGCTCATCGGTCCGGGCAGGACAGTCACCTTGTGGAAGGGTGGTGCGAACACAAAAAGGGATAAATTGCCAAGATCTTTTTTCACACCTGCCCTCCTTTTCCCAGTCAATTCCCAGCAAGGTGAAGAAAATCAAGCCAGTGTTAAATCAGCCAGCAGTTACTCCGACTCTCCTCACCCTTAAGCTTATTCCCTGCATCCCTGCGCACCTAACTTCACTGCGTGTTGTATGTACATTGATCTGGATGCTTCAGGATGACAGGGGTTGGAGGAAGCGTTACTAGAAAGTTGATTTCCCAGCAGGAACACACCATTCCAGCACATCCAAGAAGAGCACACACAGATATTGGCACGGCTCAGATGTGACTTGCAGAATGATTGTGGTCTACGTGTGACAGTAAGAGGTCCAATGTCAGTCACGTAACGAGGAGCTTTTATAGACAGTAGAAAGCACATGCCTGGAATTGCCAGACACTTCCACATCGAGAAGCTGAACCAAAAACAGCAAAAAAAATGTCATTGCGGGCTGGAAATCTACTTGGTCTGAGTTGTCCCACTCCATGCCAGTCTTGACTCAGTGACAAAGTAACGCGGCTGCTTCAGGAGCCCTGCAGGCCCAAGTATCTGCTTAAAAAGGGCTCAGAAGCACTGGGTGAGATTGGTGGTCTGTGTGATATTGGAGCATTGTTTTGATAACTGGTTACAGCTGCTTGTATTCAAACAGTTAGGGAGGAACAGTGTTTAAAAGCTGGCTGTCGTAGCAAAAACGTCACCACAGAAATGAAAAGCAATGCTTTATTCCATTGCCTAAAATCCCAGCTTTATTATAAAATACAGTATAGTTCCTTAAATAAAGTTAAAACACCAGACCGTGGAAGCCCCTGAAGGGCTGGGTGGAGGGTGTGGAAGGAGACGAGAGCAACAAAGAGAGCTTTTACTGCAACACTTCCTCTGTTCTCACAAGCAGACTCACTGCTCTCACAGCCTTTCCTCTGCTTTCACTAGGACACTCCCTGCGCGCAGCAGGGGCACTCTGCATTGCACACCAACATGGGCGGGAAGCATCAGGCCCTCTTACTTCACTGCGTAGTGGTTCTAGAAGTGAACAGGAGAAACAACACAAAACGCTTTGGGAAGCAGTAAGCCCGTTCTTGGCTCACTCCTCATAAACCCATGAGCTGCCAAGAGACACGCACACACACAAGTATGTTGGCTGCAGAGCACTGCTGGCTACCCCTGCTTCTCAAAACTAGTTTGCATTAATAAAAACCAGAAGAGAGAAGCAAAGCCATACAAGAAAACAAACTGTCCCGCTTCTGTGCACTATTTCCATGCTGCTCATCCTCCAGTGGTCACCAGCTTGGAGCCATTTTCACCCAAGCGAGTGACTCAGAGAGCAGCCTATTGCTACACGCACCCGGACGTAATCATGTTCATGTGCTCTTTGCTCAGCCCTCTCTGCTCACCAACAAAAGAAAAGATCTGTACGCTCTTCCTTTCCCTGAATTGTTTGTAAACTGAGTGCTGGGAAGAAAGACTCTGGGAATGTTTAATGGGAGAAGAGTGATGCAACTTGCAGCGCTGTAGCAAAAGTCCTGAATACGCATGTGAGGGCTGTGAAGACACGTGGTTCTTATTTGGGATGTGTGGGGTGAACCCAAACGCTTGCTTCCCTTATAACATAAGCACCACAAAGGAAAGCTTTGTTTGAGAGCCAAGGGGCAGGCTCTGCACACTTACAGGCTGCCCTAGGACGTAATGGGAACTGTGAGTCATGGTCGTGGGGCCCCTGCTCATGGGCACAGAAATCCCCTCTGCAGCAGCAGTCAAGGAGCTTAGCTTCAGAGAAAAGAGCTCCCAGCTCTGCGTGGAAGACTGAAAGCATCCAGGACCAGCAACAACTGAAGGCTGAGCAAAGAACATGTGCTGTGGGTGACTTACAACGCAGGCATGACCCTCTCGGTTAGCATTTCCTCCTGTAACTCTTTCAGAGCCTGGGATCACAGCCCACACTCGTTCCAATAACATGAAGCAGCCTTGGCTCAACGAGGAGCTGGGATGGACATCAGCCAAGCACCTTCTGACCGTCTTTTGTCTTTGGCTGCAGAGGAGCGTGGCCTTCATAATTAGACTGGGCATAGCTAGCTCTCTGGGTAGGACTGCAGCAGAGCTCTGTGTCACAAGTCACCTGAAGTGCCAGGTAACTCATGTCACCGTGTGTTACAGCAGGGGAGAGCCAGCTGATTGATTCCAGCCACCCAAAATACAGAGCTCTATCTCATCCTTGCCCCTCCAAGCCTGGGAGAAAAAGATAAAGGTTTTCTCTGTTTAGCACCAATGGATTGCCATCTGCAGCTTACAAGCGGCCGTACGACAGAAAACCAAGAAATGTAGAAATCAAACTGTTATCTGAAACCAATGGCAGTCAGGTACCAGAACGTTCAGGGGTAAATGATTTAGGAGCTATGCACCTTGGATCCAGATACACACGCAAACACAAGCCTGTACCGTGGACATTAAGTGTCACAGATTAGGCTTGAGAGCATCTAAGCTCCACCTCTAGTATACATCAATATTCTCCCAGAGCTTAAAAATAGTCATATAAGAGCCCTGGAAGAGCAATACAGTTTCTCCTGCCTACACACAGAGCCTACGCTGCCTGGATGGATTCTGGCAAAACCCTGCTTTGCTCTGAAAAGCTTCCAGCAAGTCTCCATCTCTGCATCACAAGACAGTCTAGACTAGTGCTTAACTACCTTGACCTGTAGGAATTTCCCCTTATCGCTGTGAGTACTTTCTGCAAAGAAAGGTGTAAGCCCCACTGGGATTCTGGCACACACAGATGAGAGATACTTCCCCCCTGCAGGCAGCGTGGGAACCTTTTACTTCCACTCACCATCAGGTGCTCTCCAGCATCACCAAATCCTCTGCGATTCAGAACTGAAAGCAAGGCATTCAAGCTGAGCTTCATCGTTTCCATTTGATTTTTTTTTTTTGGTTACAAACTGCATCTTTGCAATTGACAGAACCCACCATCCCTTGGGGAACCCAGAGAAAGATGCAGGCGCAGAGGTGGCTCAGCTGACATCTCAGAGCTAAACTCTCCGCTTCTCTGCTCAGGTGCCACAACCTTCTCTGCATGCTCTTCCCCCTGGTTCTGAAAGCGAAGGAGCAGTACTTTTTCTTTCGCCAGGCAACTGAAGTAACCTTATGAATCAGACTGTGCCTAACAGCACTTAAATTCTGCAACAGTTGGCCTCAACAGCCCTCGTCCTTGCCAATACCACACTTCGTTTTTCCAAGCCACATGCATGGCAGTGGGGTGCATCAGATGTTTGCCCTGCAAATGCTGAAAAAGCATCTCTGCCTTGAGGCAAACATCGCTGATACAAATAATGTGCTGGATCAGCCAGAAAAACCTGCCCCTGGAAGAGGAGTAATAATGAAAGGTGGTGGGGGGAAAGGAAAAAGAGAAAGGTCCTCATTTACACACAGGCGATGGCGGTGGGCCAGCTCTCACAGCTTTGATCCAGGCTGGTGGAAGAGCGTGCCAGGGAATGCAGCGAGCTGAGCTCTGCCGGAGCAGAGCAGGCGTCTGAACTAACCGGGATGGGAAAAGGGGGACAGACACCACCCGACGCAGACACAGCTCCAGAAGAAATAAGAAAAAAAGTAAAATCACATGGACTACCTGAAGGAACAGGTACTCGGAGCTGCAGCAGGACACGGCGGCAGCCAGGATTCCTGCTCTGGCAGCTGCCTCTGCCACCAGCCACGTTTCTTCCCTTCCCACCACTGTCTGCAGCCACACGCTCACAGTTTCCCCAGGTTTCTCAGGGATTCTCAGACAAATGTCATCTGGGCAATTAAAACTCTGCACATTGCTGGCTTGTAAAAGCTGCTGTTCCACAACGATCCAGCTGCCTCTGCCATCAGCCCTGATCATCAGGAGGCTGTCCAGGCACTTCCAGGCCTTTGCCTCCCCTCTGAGAGCTGGAAGAAGGGGGGTGTAGTGCTCCACGCATCTGGGTAAGGTAACTCCAGCAAGTTCTCCTGCGTGGCAGCAAATGCAGCAGTAGCTGCTGTCAGCAAAGCTGGGACCTTTTGGTTCCCATCTGCCTTCCCCTCTGACTAGACCCCAAGGTACCAAGCAGCCAGATGAGGGCAATTCTAGACTGAATGATGGAAGCAAGAGGTTTTAACGCTCAACTTCCAAACTGAAGACATTTCCCAATTAAATCTTCTCATTATTGCTAGATCAGGTAGTCTTTGCAAGTCCTTTCTAACCCTCGCTGCTGGAAACAGCACCGGTTACTAAAACATGAGCCACACCACTTCCCTTCCAGCATTTCTCCTGCAAGGCTAAAGATCTCCTAGCGAGAGCCGATCAAGATCAAATCACGCCAAAACTGGAAGGAAGAATGACCCCTGGAGCGCTTACCTGCTATACAGCTTTGCAGGTGCTCATTAAACTTCACATTAGTCCCATCGCCGCGGTGCCGAGCAGACTCCGTTCAGTCACCCACCACTGAAGCACAACCAGGAAGTCTGCAAAACACAACGAGAATGAATGAGGAAGTTCACGCAGAAGATGGGTCCATAATGCAGTTATCTAAATTAGGCATCGATTAAAATAGAGATTAACTTTCCCCCTCCTTACCTAGCACAGTGATCACAGAAGCTCAAGGGATCTGAAATAATCAGCTTTGAAGTGATCAGGGAAGAGTTAAACCTCTGCTGCTCCCACGAGGAAGTGTGTGAATCTCTGTGGGTCCGTCACTGCAGACGTACAGGCAAGCCAGGACCTCCCTCCTCGACTCCATCCTCACCCACCAGCCCTCTCCTTTTCAAATGGATTAGGGTCAAATTAGCAGCTGCCTATGGGCTGGGACGGTTTTGTCTGGGATTGGTTTGTCTCAGAAGAGGCACCAGCTGCTGTAAGCAGCTTGCGAGGTAAGAAAGACTTGCTAGGGGAGCCGGGTTTTGAGAGCTAATGTGAGAAACAGAAAACGCAGGAGAAGAGGCAGGAAACAAGTCTGAGAGCACGCAGGAAGATGTGAAACGCAGAACCACAAGATAAACTACCATATTTTAGGAGGAGAGAGCTTATGAAATTTCAGATGAAACAGGAAACAAAGCAAAGCACTCTGTGCATAAGCAGTCGAGCGGTGCGACGAGCAGACACAGGGTCACCCAGCAGCCACCTCCCTCCCAGCCACTTCAAACCCTCTGACTGCCTTGATCCAAAGCCTGACGAAAGCTGGAGCAGCCCTTCCCTGGGCTGAAATGAGCTTTGGAGCGGAGTCCTTTGAGGGCCTGGTGTAAAGTTGAGGCACCCTTGCCTTGCTCTCCTGAATTGCTTCACGTCGGCAGCTGTTGGGGATGGGGTTGATCAACCCTTCCTCCTCCCACCTACCTGCTCTGAGCAGACCGTGTGTAGTCTCACTTCTCTACTTCTCTCTTCAACTCTGAGGCCAAACTGGACAACCAGATTGAGCCCCGATGTCCCAGGGCCTCTGCACCACCAGCACAGCGCTACTGGCAGCAGCACAACCTGCCAGCACAGCAGCCAGGCTCTCCAACCCCAGAAGGGCAGGATCCGCACTCTAATATCCCAGTGGATGTTTGCTAGCCCTCAGGGCCTGCAAAGTCTGCTCCCGTGGTGGCTCGAAGCCAGCAAGGTACAGCAGGAGCTTCTGCTGGAGGAAAAGAGCGAGGAGCACTGCACTGCCAGCCAGGGAGAGGAGCAGGGAGCTGCTAAGGGACCTGCACATTCTCACTTCTTAAAAAAAATGTTAAGTCACAAAACTGCAGTTAGGATCTCCCTCTAGTATATATACGTTTACAGATGTTGGAGGAAGCCTGGCTGAGGTGTAGGTCACAAGAAGATCCCTGTTTGCCCGCTCTGCATCCTCACATGCTGGCACAGACCTCCTCTGGCTCCCTCCACAGTGTTTGCTCTGGGTCAGCCCTACACGAGAGCTTCCTCTCCACATCAGAGATCCCAAATGCCCCTGCTCCAGCGAAGCTCAGCGGCTCATCTGGCCTTCAGGATGCGGCGGTAAAACCTGTTTGTTTTGCTGAATCCCTGGCCAGAAGAGCCCAGCCCGAGGCGGGCTCGCGTTCAGCAGAGAATCAAGGCGGCTCAGCCAACCTCGCATGGCTCACACGTGTGGAAACCAAAACAAGCTAAAAAAAGAGCCCTGCCGCAGCTGCACCCCTGGGCTGGTTCTCCATCCCTCAGCTTGCTCGGATCTTGGCTACCTGCCTCCCTTCCAGCTCCCCGTGCTGAGGGGTGAGCAGGCAGAAGGTTTTGCTCACGCAGCTGAGCCTGAATCCTGGGCTCCCTGTCTGGGCACACAGCGATGCTGCCCAGCACGCGCCCTGGCCTGGCTCCCTCCCTCCCTCCAGCCTGACAGCCAGAGCCTCTGCCTCCCTCCACCACCCAGCAATTACATGGCGGGACGGAAAGTACGCTGCCTGGCAGCAAAGCTGCTTTTTATCAGCGTAAGTGGATTATAAGAACACTTGGGAGAGAAAGAGCTGGCCCACCCAACAGCCTATTTTAAAAGGGATCTGAGGGAACAAGCCAGGAGCTTTTATTTATTTATTTATTTTTTTCCAGCCCCTTTCTCCATTGAACCATTGCTCTGGATTGTAATTGCAATTCCACAGAGCAGGGAGTGCAGGACAGGACAGCACAGAACAGCAGGGAGGCTCGGGCAGACTCCTTGCGGAGTTCGCAGAGTTTGTCAGTGTGCCCCAGAAAAGCTGCTGCTTAACACCCACCTTGGTTACAGAGGCTGGATTTAGCTTGAATTATGCCAGGAGTAAATTTGTTTTAGGTGAGATGCAGGTGTGTAAAGAGAGAGAAATGAAACAAAAAATAAGCCACCCCTTTTGCTGGTGTACTCAATGCACTCAGGGAACTGAGTTTACAAAAAAAAAAAAAAAAAGGAAGAAAAAAAAGCCACAATGTAACCCAGTAAGTGTGCTTTCTGATATCATCTTATTTGCATGAATTTACTTGCAGACAAGCCCCAAGATATTGAATCAACCGTCAACAAGCAACCGGTTGCTAGAGCCAGACTAAGATTGTCCTTATGAAAGCCATGTGGTTTTTGCTTAAAAAACAAACTCAGAAATTAGTTAGATCAGCACACTGAACACCAGCGTCGCATTTCTGTGAGTCAGGTTTCCTCTCTCAGTTGCTCACTGCCATGTAAGGAGGGCTGCAAGCACAGGCATACCTCAGAGGCTGCAGAGGCATGCAGGAGCCCTTCTTGTCAGGGAGAGAACCGACAAAACGCGAAATGGGAGCGTGGCACGCAGCTCCGGTGGCCCCAGCCATCACTTGGCCTGGAACAATCTCTCACGAAGTGCAAACTCCTCCAGTCCCTGACCTGGGCTATTCAGCCTGACTTGTAGGAGAGGGGGATAAAAGGCTGGGCTTACAATACCACAGTGCCCAAGCAACAAAGAGAGGAAGACAGTTAGGTGGGGAGGGGCCACCGCCGAGCTGCTGACAAGCAGGTCCAGCTCCCTGGGTGTGCGCAGGTACCCGGCTCTCCCTTGCACATGCTGCTGGTGCAAACACCGATCGCTGGTTTCTGTGCACCCTAGTCATGCAAAAAAAAAAAAAGTCATCTACCAGCAGGGAGCCAAGAAGCCCTCAGGACTTCACCATCGGCTCTCTGACCTTTGGCAAATTGATTCACCTCTTTCCACTCCGGTGGCCATCACACTTAATATGTGTATTTCCCATACAAGCAGCGTGAAGTGTCTATTGTGCTGAAAACAAGGCCGAAGAGAAGGCTTTAAGTTTCCATTCCTAATTTCCAAGCTCTGCTTTTCCTTAATGACTGAAGAACCCCTTTCAAGTACGTTAAGGAAAGCTGGGAGCAGTAGGGTTTAAAAAAAGATGTCTGTGAGGGTAAGCAGCGTAACTTTAGTCAGAGCTGCAAAGAGGTTGGGATCCTCAGCCAACCAACCCCAGTGCTGCCAGCCCAGCACCTCGGGGCCTTGCTTGGCAGCCCACACCAGTGCCCGGGGCATGGTTTAGGGGGCTGGCACTCAGTAAAACTGCACCAGTAGTGATGTTCTGTTAGTAATGTTCTCTTAGGGACACTGCTGGTGCTTACCTTGCCTGGTCACGTAGCAGACCCCAATAGCAACACCTCCAGCCCTCCTGGAGGACTTTAGCACGGACTTTAGCTCTCCCAAGAGAGCTGCTTCAGCGGGAGACTGCTCCCTGACCTCAAGTTGAAGATGGAAAGACCACCAAAGCTCTGGCTCTTCGTGTCAGTCCTATAGCCCAGGACTCCCAGCATCCCAGCCCTGTCTCGCTCCAACCTGAGCTACAAACCCCACCTTCCGAAGCAGGCACACGCCGCCGAGCACAGCGGCTCAGCCAGGAGCACGGCTCCCTCTCTTTGTGCTCATTAGCGGGATGCGGTATCAGAGAAGAAAGCAAAGAGTTTTGCAACAAGCTAAACCCAAACCACGTTACCCCTTCCACGCAGCGAAGCCCAGCAGCACACAGACCCCCTACTCCGGCCATCTCCCATCGGCACCAAGCCCCTGAGGCGGACACGGGGGCCCCGCTCCCATGCCGTGCCCCGGGAGCCGGCTGCCCTCTGCTCTGGCCTGGGCTGCCGGGCAGGAAGGCTGCGAGCTGGGGGCACCCGGCCCCTCCGGCCACCTCAGCCCCCGGGGCCGAGCCGCCCGCCTCCTCCCGCACCTTTTCTCCTCAAAACCACCGGCGATACCCTGCCAGACAGCCCGTGCCCCTCCGGCCGCCCGTCCTCTTCCCCCCCCCCCCCCCCCCGACCCCGGGGCTTCTCTCCGGGCCCCGGCACTCACCGGGCTCCGCGGCCGGGCCGGGCCGACCCCGCCGTGTCCCGCAGGCGGCTCGGTGAGGCTCGGTGAGCGGCGGGAGGGCCCGCCCAGCCTGTCCGGAGCGGGGTTTTGCTTGCTTTTGCTTTTTTTTTTTTTTTTTTTTTTTTTTTTTTTTCCTCCTTCCCCTCCTTCAAACCACCCCCGCCAGCCTCAGGGGCCGGCACGCCGCGGTTCGCAGCCCCAGCTCGCCGCCGGCTCCCCCGTGAGCTTCCCGGACGGTTTTGCAGCAGGGAAGGAGAGGAACGGCGCCCATTTTGCTTCTCGGATGCTTGCTGACCTCCTGGGGGTCGAGCCGGGAAGCCGTGGGGGCGGCAGGGGGCTGCCAGCCCCCCGCTAAGCCCCGCCGGGGGCACGGAAAGGGGGGCTCCGGCAGCGGCCTCACGCCCCGGTGAAATGGCTCCTTACAGCTCGGGCAGGAAAAAGTTGGCTGCACAGCCAGCCCTTCCACCGAGATGCTCAAGGAACCGGCTTTGAGCAGCAGCGTGGTGACATCTGCCTGATTTGGGGCCCCAGCCTTTCGCTGCACCCTCAGCATCGCAACCCTTCGCTAACACCGCCTTGGCAAGTCGCATGTTCTGCACGCCGCCGCTTTGCTTTCCAAGGCTCGGGTGGTAAATGTGCTGCACGCAGCGGGACCCGCACTGCTAAGGCTTCTCAGGATCCAAAACATCAAAGTATCACCAGGCAAACGTGGGGGCACAGCCCTGCACAACAGGTTGGAGGTGCCAATGGGGCTGGCACGGCAGCCCGCTCTTTGAATTTCCTGAAGTGCTCACCAAGTTAAGTAACAGTTTTAATGTTATTCACAGGGTTGTGTTCGTAAAAGTGTGGTACGGGTATTATTTCCTTAGTGTCTGAATCGAGTTTATTCAGGTTTACCGGCAACCTGGGTGTTAGTACATTCCTTTCCCCTTATGCCACAATCTCAGAAAACCATCTCAGCAAGAGCAGCGCTGGAATCTCCCCGCGCCACGCTGCAGGACTCGGCCTGTCTTGGAGCAGTATTCATTTCCCTGGGAACTTTGCAGCACCAGCAGGAGTGAAAACAGATCTTTCTCCGAGATCACAGATATCCGTCACCTAAACCAAAGGAAAATATCTATTAAGTATCACCTGCAGAAAGCCTGACAAGGCAGTAATTACTGATTCTGGCCGTACGTGTATATCCATATTCATTGAACAATACAAATCACTATAGGTTAGAGAGCCTGTGACTCTCATTCACCTGCTAAATCTTCCTGGGATACAGGTAAATGAGCAATGCAACAGGGGAAAAATCAGAACAATTTTTTAGAAAGGAAGGCTCACATCCCAACAGATGATATTACATATCTATCGTGCTATTCAGGATCCACTTTCTGTGCCCCCAAGATGGTATAAAATTATGATACCAACACAATACATATAAATGGAAAAGTCAAACCAAGACACGTTCATTTGATTTATATAAATATATCTTTTGATGCAGCTCAGCAGTTTGAAAGAGGAGAGAAAGCTAGAAACACATAACCTGACAACTCTGGTACGTGATTCATTGTTTGAATATTGCTGCACTGCAGAAGACTTATGATCATTATATTGCTAAAGGTAGTAATTTATTTGATAATGAGCCAAACCCTGCTAACATTACTCAGACGTTGGGCAGGACCCGAAGCTGCGAACAGTGGAGTAACAGTACCGCAGCACACTGGGACATAGCCTGTGGCTCTGTCACATGGATGCTGCAGCAGCAGAAATTAGGTATAATAATATTATTTCTAAAGTGGACCCTAAGATCCTATCCGCAGGAGTAGAACTAGAGCAAGATTTGGGCTGAGTGTTAAGTTACAGGTAACTTCCTCAGTTGCTTTCAGACATGTTAGAAGACTGAGGGATTATTTTGTTCTTTCCATTAGTATTTCTGATGTCTTACAAAACTAACAATATTTCCTTTAACAACTACAAGCGGTAAATTTAAAATAAAAATCTTGCAAGATCTGAAAAGAGAGAATAGGGATATGATAGGCCATGTGTAGACAGCAGTGAAACAGGTTTTAGTACAGTCCAGCTTCACCTTTGCAGGGAACAGAGGACAACAGGCTGCCAACCAGGAGCACACGGACAGATTCAAGGAAAAGTCCAGGCAGACAGGGTCACTTGCTCACAGCTCACCATACGGTATCCTTATCTACTCTCTTACACCTGAGCTTATAAACATCTCTAATCTCCATGACTTCCATAGCCTTCCTTAGGTATCATGAGGGGAGGAATATTTTTTTCAATAGCCTTTTCCTCCCAGTGGACACAAGTGTTGAGTAGTGAAAGATGCCAGACAAATTTAAAGCTAGAAAAGGATTTGGTGGTTGAAAATTAAAAGGCTTAATAATAAAATATGAATGAGGGAAAGGAATCAGAGATTAGGGAATGGATTCTGCTGGTGGAACAGAAAGGCTGTTGGAAAGCATGGAGGAAGTTGTTTCTGATAATGAGTACATTATGAACCTAGATACATGTGAAACTCATTTTTAAATACAAGCAAGTGTTCATGGTTGGGAAGACAGTCATGGATCAGGACTGGCAAGCTGGTAATGGAAAGCATCCACTGAAGAAACCTGAGCCATGTGTGGGGCCAAGTGTGCTTATGCATTTGTAGGCTTTTCTTCATAGACTTGCTAGGCAGTAATGATGCTGTGCAGCCAAGGTGGGAGAGGGTCGCTTCTACTGAAATGCTCCTCCAGATATGTAGGAGGAAGAATGCTCCCCATGTCACTCTAAAGCTGTAGCTCAGATCGGTAGCATAAACCATCATCCTGGTGGTGCTAAGAGCCCACAGTGGGCAGCGAGGGTGATGGGATCAGCAGAGCATTGCCTTCCTCCAGGGCGCTGGGAGGATCCCTGGGCTTGGCTCGGAGAAAGGCAGAAGAGAAAACTTTTCAAACAAGTGTCACATGCCATTGTAATCCTTGTTGAAGATTTGGGAACAAAAGCTGTGACATGAAACTGTTTTGTGGTTTCAGACCATGCTGGGGAATGGCAAATTCAGCTTGGTTCTAGGATTATCGACCTAATTTCAATTACTTCCCATAGTTTTCATCCATTTGTTTTTTATGTAGAGCATGTAATTGTACATTATAAAAAGACAGCTTGTCAGCTTTAACTTCTGTCTCAGAGCTAACCAAGCTCTTTATTAGGGTGTTTCTATTAATCAAAACATTTTCATGATTTGACTTTTCAAGAAAATGGTAATGAGACATGGTGTGTTTCTTCCTCTTGAGATCCTTGGCTGAGCTCCAGTGCCAAACATGATCAAAGGTTGCTGCTATTTGAGATGTGTTGTATGATCTTTATGGACAACATAGAAAACCTCAATCCTATTTTTTGGAACAAGTGTTCACATTATAGCATTATCATTTTGTTTTAAAATAACAGAAAGAAAGTACTTTCAAAAAGAATATAGTAAAAGTATCAGCTGGATTAAGGACTTTATAGCATTTCCTTGTGACTGGAGAAGTCACAGTATGATTTAGTACATTCTTATTCCTTTGAATACTGCAAAACTGATTTAACTCAGAAGGCAAAATGGATTTTAGGGCATGTCCCAGACCGTCAGCCCACTGATAGCGTCTGCAGTGTCACTGGTCTTGGAGACCATGAGACTGCAGTGGATTTCCATATTGCTGGGGGACTTACAACATTTGCATGTGGAGAACTAATATTTATATAACATTTTTAATATTTCTAACATATGTAAAAGCGATATTTTAGTTTAGCAAATGATTAGACAAGTTTTGCTTTCCTTAGTGGTGATTTCCCACTGATGCCCATCATCTGAGTAAAAACAAAGCCGTACGCAAGTATAGGACCTCATCCATGAACACATGTTCACCCCACCATTATGTCTCCATGTAGTAATTAACATTTGTAACACGTTTGGAAAGCAGAAAAGGTTGGCAGGGCTGAGAAGAGCTGTAGTTAGGGGGCAGTTTCTCAAAGCACCGTGGTAGTGCAGTGCCACCTGCTGATGTTCTGCCTCCCTACAGCGTGGTGTAAAAGGAAACAGTTCAACCCCCCACCGTCAGGTTTTCCCTTATTACTTCTTCTTATCGTTACCTTCCAGTGTCCAAAAGCTTCATTTTAGACTTCCCAGAAGACGTGTGCTGTCATGGTCCCTGCCCCAAATTGCGCACATTCTCCTGGGTGATGTTACGATGATATTTTATTCTATTTATTTATCTCTCTGCAGTAACCCATCAATCCTTACACTCAGCAAGTGATTGCTTATCGTTTTCATGCCACTGTGGTTTAAAACACGTATTAAATTAACTGTCCCAGGGTTCTGACCTCAAATAAATCAGTATTTCTTCTCTAGTAACCCTTCCTGCACCCACACAAACACATGCATGCTGCTGATGTGAACTGCTCTGTTATGCAGCTGGTGAAACAGGTGATTCTGTTTATAAACCATAAAATATTGATGTCTCCTGAACAAAGTCAGATATTTAGGGAACTAAGTAACAGTCTTTTCAATGAATTGAAACTTCCTGGATCCAGCTTGTCCCTGCTGTTAATGAAACTACATTTAGAAACTGGATTTTTTCTTCTGCGGCTGAGATTTTTTTTTTGCTCTCACTAGCAGAAAGGTTCTCACATGGGCTCATCTTAAAAGGGAGAGTTAAAAAGTCAACCCACTTTAAGAGCTCCACCTTGTCTAGAGGGTCACTTTACTACATGACTACATCGTTTATAGCCAAGACAGTCACAGCACTATGCAGGATGGCAGCTGTGATTATCTCCACTTCATATTCATCGGAATATAAAGCACAGGGAATTTTAAGCACATGGTCCCAAATGATAGGAAGTTCTTTCAATGGTCAGAAACTTGTAGTGAAGCCTATATAGATACCATTGGAAGGTCTCACAGGGCACAAATCACCATTAGTTTGAAAAATAGAAGACCATAGGAATGCCTCAATATATGGATATAATTTTGGGGCACATTACTGCTGTTACCCTCTAGTACAAACATTGTGGGTACAGTGTTAAAGGTGTATTCACCGTAAAGGTCAATAACTCACTTTATGTTTCCTTGTTGTTGTTGTTGTTCTTGTTCTATTGTATAATTGCCCCTTTTAAATCTCTTCTCTCCCTTCTGCAGGATTTTGCTGACGAAGTAAAAATCTCATCTGCTATTTCATTACAGGTGCAGCTGTTTTGTTGATTAAGGGTCTAAAAAATTATTTTCTTGACAATCTGAAATCCTAGAATCAAGGAATTTATCATTATCATTTCTCTGGTATTTCTATTATGTAGGAAGCATCAGTACAAAGGATAATGAAGAAAAAAAAAAGTCCAAAACCTATAAAAGGTACTTTTTTAAAAAAAATAATATTTATTAGAAGTGTGCTTTGAAATGATTGAAACTATGTTTCAGCGTGCAGGATATTTTTTAATTAAGTCGTACTTATACAGAATATATTATAAAATGTGTCTTATTCTCCAGCTCTAATGGAAAAATCAGACCATTTCAAAGCATCCCTTTGAAATTACCTGTTTTGCCACGTAATCAGTAAAATGAAGTGCTACAATTCAGGCTTCATTAAACCAGGCAAAAATTTCCATTGTCATTATTAGTTTCAAGTGGAACTTTAAGGTCATACACCATGTCTGTTCTGCAGGGGAGCGTACACATGGAACATTATGTTCTCTGCCCTAAAAACCTATCAGATGAACCAATTTGTGACCCCATTGAGGTAAACCTACTGTTTCCAGGGTTAGCTAGTAGTGGAGCAAACAGCAGCAGCTGATACTTCAGCGCAGCTCTTACCGTGCAGAGCCACTGTCTGGGGTTCCCTCGTTCCATACCCTGCTTTTGTACAAAATCATTAATGCACACAAGCAGACTAAGCAGTGTGATTAGTAGATGCAATGAAAAGACCGAAGTTGGGCTGTCCCTCCGAACGTGGAGAGCTTTTCATGGATGTGATTGCTCCTCCATGGTGTCAGGTGTGTCCAGGCTAGTCTGTTACAGCTGTTAAAGTGTTCGAAAACAGCCATGCTCAGTCGGGCTAGATTATGTCCTTTATTAGATCTGTTAGGAGCTGGCCTCGATGATCCTTGTGAGTACCCTCCAACTTGAGATATTCTGTGATTCTGTGCAGGGCACCCGGCGGGGGACGAATCCCTCCTTCCAGCCCCGCCATCTCCATGGCGGCACAGCGCAGACCCGCCCGCCGCCGTTCCTAGGAGACGGCACAGCCGCCGCGGCACCAGCAGGCCCCGGCCCCGGCCCGGCGCCTCTCTCCCCGCCGGCACCATGGCTGAGGTGAGCCGCCGCCATTACCCGCCCGCTGCGCGGGGCCGCGGCGTAATGGCGACCCCTCCGCCTCTGGCTGCGCCCCTACACCTGTTGAAGTGTCGAGGCGCTTTTGAGAACAAAGTTCAGTTGGGTCGGTTGTTGAGCAGTTATTTATATGCAGGGAGTGGTAACATGGACTGTAGGAATACCTGCTATGTATATATTTCATATGTTGTTATTGCTCTTTTAGCTCTCTGTATGATTGCAAAGGTAACAAGATGAAAACTGAAGCACCAAGGCGTTCCCTCTTCCACACCAAATGCCCTTCTGTGCTAATGACAATGCAGTTTTTAATATTTCACTTCCCTTTGTTGTTTTTTTCATTGAAGTTTCTGATGCAGATATAAAAAATAATGAAATTGGAGCCTTGGCAAGGAGGATTTGGAGTTGGTGCCCCTGTCCTCAGTATATTACATAGGCTGAGCTTGTGTTCATGTCATAAGAGGCTATTTTTATGCTTTTAATTTCATCTTTTGCTGGTGGTGTAAATGTGCAAAACCAACTCAAATAACTCAAACCCAACTGAAATAAATCTTTGCTTTGAGATTTTTATTTTTAAAGATTCTAGCCTTTCTGTCAAACCTACTTGTGTTCAGGTGGCGAGCTGGGACCCGAACCATTTTTTAATCCATTGGTTTCGAGGGCAGAGGGCTGAGGGCAGGTCTGTGAAGGTGCTGCACCTCGGGGAGCTGCGCGGCCTCACTGCCTCTGGATGCTGGCAGGAGACTTGTGCTCCTACCCACGTCAGCCTCCCCCCGAGATGCAATTTTAAGGATACACCTAGGCCTCCGATGACAGCACAGAGATGTTCCAGGTAGCTGTGAATGGACTTGAGTAATGGGAGCCACACATCTGTGACAGGACGAAGCGTCCTGCGAGCTGATTTATCTTGCTTCTTAGCAGTTCAAACTATTGAGAAGTGGCCATACACTTCCCTTTGGTGTGTTTGCATTCCATTGAAGGTTATAATGGAAATTATTTTAAGCAGTTTTGAAAAACATTAGTGGAATTTGGTGTCCATAAACTAAACTGGTAAAATTTAGCTTCAGAACTGAGCTAAATCAGATATTTCCACTGTGAAAGGCTTAACAGAAGCACTTTTTGCAGAGGATGGATTTGCTTGCATTGCCATTACTGATGCTTTCACACATGCTTATCTGGAAGTGATTTGCTGGCACTATTTGCATGCAAAGAGTAAACTAATCAGACTACAGAGTGTAGAAAACTGAGAAGAATTAAAGCTAAAATACTGACCTACCTCAATAGTTGATATACTATTTAAACACTGTCACAATATTTTGTAGACCTATCTTTAAAATAGTTGTGGTACTCAGTTGCGGGAGCTCTGACTGTTAAAGCACAAGTTATTTCAGTAAAATCAGGAGAAATCAATTTGAAGAATAGCCTGAAATGTGCATATCATACCGTAGTAAGACTACAGTTATTAAAGATTTTTTTTGTCATGGTGTCTTAGGAGCCGTTACATACTCAGCATATTGCTTTTTTATATATTTGGGAGTCATAAGTGAAATGTTCAATTCCTCCTGTTAATTGATTATCTATCTAATTTAATTCAGGAAAAGTCTACCAAACCGTATCTAGAAGAAAGTGCATTTGAAGCACTGGAAAAAGACTTCCAGGAAGTCATCGATCTACTTAAGAGAGATAAAACTCTGGAAAAATTCCAAATAGAATATGAAAAGCTCCATGCTGTTTTGAAGAAGTCCCATGAAAATGAGAAGCGTCTCATGGAAAAATGCAGGGAGCTGAATGCTGAGCTCGTGGTGAATTCATCTAAAGTAGCTGCACTTACGAAGCTCACTAAGGATGATCGGGAAACTATATCATCAATGAAGACGGTAAACTTTTGAATAGAATTAAATATGGTAGGATATAGCTAATGAAAAACATGGTAATAAGAAAGCTATCTGCAAGAACACTAGCCAAAGAACTAGCTAAAGATCTAGCAAAAGAACTAAGCATAGAGCAGGCATCTCCAGTTCCTTAACCTCTACTGTGCTACCTACTGCTTTGTTTCCTTAGGGTGATACTGTTACTCCTCCCAGTCAAATAGTGTGTTTATTTGCACAGGGATAAAACTAAGCCAATTTCATCAGTTCTCAAGTACTAAATGGTAGTTTACATTTAAGCTTTCCCATATCTGTAAAATAGCATATCTGCATTTCCAGCTTGCACAGATTTTGAGACTGCATTCATTAATATTTTTGAATTGCTGCTTGGGTGTTAATTATTGCCAGACCATGAAAAATCTACTTACATGCTGAAATATGGATTGTAGACCATGGAAGTGACATCAGTTCACTTAAATAAATGTTTTATGGTGTTTTTGAAAAGGAATCCTATATAGCATTTCAGTGTTACTTCATCAATTTACTCTGGTGTGTTCTTTGTCATTATTGATTTGAATTCTGTCAAAGTGCTCGACTTGCTAAAGAATAATCAGTGTTTTTAGTTTTATACTGAGGCTTTACTACCATGAACCTAAACCTGACAAATCATCAGAAGATGGTAGGTACTTCGAACTTTTTTCCTCCTCATGATTTAAACACTTAGGTTGTACTACCCAGCTAGGCTTTAATTTCACTTTTAGTTGAGAAACCTACATGCAATAAAAAACAATAAAATGTTAATTTCTGAGGGTAGAAGAGGTTACAATTTTTCTTAAATGCTTCAAAATTGTGATTTACATTTTTTACGCTATAGACTTACTTTGTTCCAGTAAAATAAATTCCATGTAATAATAGAAAATGCTCTATAAGCACTGCAGAAATTGATGTTCTTTAACATGAAGTTTCTTGTCTATAGAATTCCATAGAAAATAAAGTCAGAAAAAATATAACTAGCAGTGCTGTCATTCTATGGCTACAGCTTGCCAGCCCATGGTACTGCTCAAATCATCCTCAGGAAGGTGGAAAACCACATATAAAATCTTGTTGATTTTCACTGCCATTAATCAAAACCCTGGTAGGTGGCTGTCAGGAACCATGATGATCCTTGGCATTTTCTTTCTGCTTTTACATGGCTGTTCTCTGAGTGTGAACAGTAGCAGAGGCAATCCTTCAGGACGTTCCCAAGCTGAGGCAACATCATCTTAGTAATGTCATAAAACTGAGGAGTGCAAGAGTAGGAAAAATAAGAGTCTTTCCAGTATCAGCAGCTGAATTGAAGCTAAGGTGAGGTATGGCTTAACAATATCACCTTCTGTTGAAGCAGCTAAGAGATTCTATAGTGAAAAAGCCGCTTGACAATACGATCCTATTAGAAGCAATATGCAATACACACACACCCTGTGACATTTAAATTCCAGTTGTGTGCTGCGGGCCAAGTAAACAGCACTGATACTTTTCAGTTTGGCTGGGAGAATCAGTCTTTCCATTAAATGTTCAAGAATTAGTTAAATGTTATTTAAGATGTTCATGTCATGTGTTGGGGGTTTGATTAGCACACCCTTCATGTTTCATGTTGTTCTCCTTTCTGAAGAGAAGACTGCAGTTTTACTAACATTCAAAAAAGGTGTTTCACAGGTGCCTAAGGCAAATGTTGAGGAAGGTTCAAGTGCTCAAATAGCAAATATGACGTTCTTCAGCGCTAAATTAGACAAACAATCTGTTCTAGTGTTTAATTATTTGCAAGTTTTAGGAGAATACCAAAAGGGGCTGTTCCTAGAAAAGCAGTATATTTGCTTCAACTTAAGGTCCTAAATCCTGGTGACTTGATAGGTCATCCGGGTAACAGGTTTACAGTCTTCCTTTTCTGGGTCATTGGTTCATATACAAATAAAGTTTCAACTGAGCTGCAGAGGCAATGTTTTTTTCCTTGTGAAGCCCGGTTGTAATCAGTAGGATTTGTATAGGAGCAGGGGTTAACTGTGCAAATCACTTGCTGGTAGGACCCAAGTCAATAATAATCAATAGCTATTACTGTCTGATGGCACTTCAGTGCTCCGTTTTGTGGTTTTAATGAACTGGGCGTAATAGTCTGCTGTTTAGAGTCATGTCAGGGGAACTAAGGGCCAAGCTGAACACTAGGGGAATACAACTCTCTTTTTCATTGATAGGGAAACTGATCCATACAGCTGCACTGGAAGAACACTAGAACGGGAATTTGTAGTTACCAGGTTTTCAATTACCAGGGGAATCAATCCAGTATACTAATAAAGCATTTCATTAATTCTCAGTCTCTTTGCAGCAAAAGCGATGTGATCTTTGGGGCTATTTAATGGAAAAAAAAAAAGTAAAGCAGTCACATTTTATGAATTCTGCTTCACGTTTTCCAGAGTACTTCTCCATTTTTTTTTTTTTTGGAATTATTTTAAATGCAAACATCCAGTATACTTTCATCGTTAATTATACAACAAACTGCAGTGCATGTACCTACCTATGTACTGCAATTACTCCCTGGGTACATGACATGCTCTGCATTCTTTCAGTTCCTTTCTCCACTGAGCAATTATGTGGTTATTTTTTCAGTTAAGGCACCCACTTTCATAAATTTTCTCTTCTTTACGTTTGAGTTTAAAGGAAGCAGTCTGATGAATCTTTATTCAAAGTATAAGAAACAGCCAAGAAGGCCATCACAATGAAGCCCACTTTTGCTGACAGTGAAGTCTGAAACTATTTTTTATTGAGATTTTTTGCCTGTTAATGAGGCCATCATCCATGCATGCTAACCCTACTGATAAAAATTGTTTTGACACACATCAAAAGTGAGATGTAGTTCAAGAAGCTCAGCTTATGGTTACCTGCAATCACTGCTTATCTGAATGACCTCATGGAATTCAGAGGGTCATTTTAATGAGTACTCAGCTGACCAAAGAACAGTTATGGGCCTGAGGACTCACTGAAGCCAGTAAGACCTCTCAAAGGACATATTGATGTTATTCACCAATTCTAACTCCCAAAACTCCAGTCATAATGATTTCATTCTCCAATTTTAATCACCGTCTAATCAGCCAGCAGGAAGCTTTGATTTAAATAATCAGCTTTAATCTTATTTTTAATTTGCATTTCTCTTAAAGAGAGATTGGTTGCCTCTTACAGGTTAGCAAATCTGAAATGTGTATTTACAGCTATATTTTATGCTTTTTTGCCAGCCAAGATGATGCACTATGTCTTTATACCATTATTTCAGCATAGCATGCATTTATTTAAATTTCATATTACCACATTTTTATGTAAGAGAATAATGAAAAAAAATCTTATTTACTGTGTGATATTTAATACTTTGAGTGATCATTGCTGCGTTTGAATGGAAATTAGAACCTAAAATGTATAAAACAAAAATTCACTACAGGATTTAGAGCTGTTTTAAATATTCTTGATACATAAGTGAAAAGCATATTTTTCAAACTGAATTTTGCACTAGGTAATTTATTAAGTAATGAAAATACTGTTTGCAGATAGAGAACTGTAGCTTATTCTTTGTAGGTAGTTGCTTATTATCTCTGTCAGAATTTCAGAACAAGTAAAGCCCACTATTAATATTCTGGAGGTGGGGATGGGGAAGAGGGTTAACAAACTATCCTGATCTTTGAGCTCCAGCTGGTTGCTTTGGTTCCTCAAACTTGTGTATGATGAACTAATTGAATAAGTAAAATGAAAATGTATTCTCCTTCCAGCTTGAAGAGGCCACAAGTATTATATTCTGTTAGCTTTTCCGCACATTCTGGTAACCTATTACTTCTGTTAGGTCAATGACTCTGAGCTTTTAATTCAGGCAGTAAACAGGTTAGCGCTACATTTATTTGATTTAAAAGAGCTCAATAAATATATTAACCATATACCATAACATAGCTTGTCATCATTTTGAATTTAATATTAAATAGATTTATTTTTAGATCCAGAGATGTTAATTCAAATAGAGAACTGCTGTAAACAATTTGATATAAATTAAATTATTAATTATTAAATTATCTGATACTGTTCATTGTGGAGGTGTTTTTTATTTTTTTATTTATTTTTTTATTTTTTTTGTAGCTTGTCTAAATATGTAGTAAAAACCAAAATGCGCTAGGTCCTCACAGATACAAATATACAAAGAGGGAGCAGAGGCCAGAGTAACATTTTTTTTTCTTTCACTGAAAAATAGTAATTTGGATATTCTTTGTTGCAACAGCTAATAAGATTTGTAGAGACAAGTGAACTGTTTGTGTATATGGGATGTCTGTAGGCACTGCAGCTTCAGTAAATGTTTAGCTATTATTGGGACCTACATGACCAAAATCTCGTAGAGTGAGATTTGGTAATGTTTTGGTCTATGTGTTAGAGAAAATAAGCTAGAGTTTTTGAGTGTGAATTGACATTGTCTGAATGGCTCAAAATACTTGCTTTGCCCTCTTTCAAATGGAAAGACAACTGGTGAAGAAAACTGCTGTAAATCTGAGCATGAAAAGACATGAAAATCTACTTTCTTAATTAACAAAAATGCAAGGCAATTAATTTTTAATTTGTTGTTCATTTTCAACCCAATTTAATTTTTGTAAGTGCTTTCCATTTTTTTTCCTAGGAGATTGAAAAGGCCTGGAAAATGATGGATGCAGCCTATGAAAAGGAACAGAAAGCAAAGGAAACAATTAATTCACTGCAAGAGGAAATTGCACGCCTCACTAACTTGGCAGAGCGGGAATCTGGTCTGTCCTTGGGTCAGGAATACAAGTAAGTTTTCCGGAGAAAGGGAGAAAGCCTGATCTGATTTTCTGTCATTCTACCCTTTGTTTAACCATTTGCACAGTGCAAGAGTACTGGGAATCAGAGACAGAGGTCTTTTCTCCATTTTACTTTTCTCATGAGCGCGCATTTATTTGTCCAAGTGTTTGTACAGCGACCAAGTACAGAATCAGGTTCTGACTGAGTACATTTAATATTGGATTAAACTGAGAGATCAAATAAAATTAAATAGAAATGCACTTTCTCAGTAACGGTCCTATTGTTTTATCTGACTAGCATTTCAACGTGCTGTGTCTTTGAGAATAGGATTCTGTCAACAATTTTACATATCTTGGCTGCAAGGTCCAGTACATAAGACAAGGAAGGAGGAGACTCCACTTCTTTCTGTTCCCAGTTTTGTTATAAGGCATTATCATGCTCTGTATTCTTGTTTGTATTTCATATTTATGTACAAAATCATAGAACCATTTGGCTTTTTTGTTGTTGTTTGTTTGTTTTTTAAATTGAACTAGACAGCCACTAGTATAGAGTGACCTAGTCTAAGGTGGAATATGAATGATCCTGAGGACCTGCTGATTTTAAATACCCTCCGGAAGATACTGTTTATAGTCAGGTCCTCAGGTTGTACTCATGTTTTAAGATGAACTATAAACTCAAAGGTGAGATAAAGTATATTGACCCCTAAGATCTGTGCACTTTCTACTGAGATTGCTGATGGTCGGGCCGGATGGTTCTGGACTGAAAAATTCACAGTGTGTAAAGGTATTTATATTGTGTGTTTTGGATATGCATGGAGCATACTCATTTCTGCATGCGCTGTGTATCCAGGTTACACAAACAAGATTTGTGTCTGTGAGCAAGGCCTTTAGTATATTCAGATTTTCCCTTCCAAGAAATGTGCCAGCACATAAAGCATCTGGATGCATGAGAAATCCACTCCTTCACATTTTGGCCCTAACATATTTTGTTCCTGGGTAACAGATTTCCTTTCATTTGAAGGCTTTGTCATCCAGCCTTCCATTAAAATATGTCTCTCTAAAGACAACTCTGTGGCTGCTTTTTGCATTTTCCTGCAATGGCCAGGAGCTGTGACTTTGCCAAGACCTCAGTCTTGCAGTTTCCAGCTGCTCAGGCACTCATGATTTCTTCTTAAAGTTCCTTCTGTACTGATCTCCAGTTCCATGCTTACCCTGTCCAGTGACAGGGCCATAGGAGTAGACAACTCCTTTGCAGGTTTCCAGCCCTGTATGGTGTTTCTAACTCTTTTAGAACAATCAGATTGTTTTTTAAGGTTGAGCTTGAACCCACATTGCGATGTTTGGACTTTCTTTCAGATTGTAAACATGTCCAAAGAGGCAATCTGTTTTATTCTTACATTAGGTGACTGCAAGACACGCGCCAGTTAGGTGCCCAGTCAGGTAAGTTGCAGAGACTTGTTGCGATAATGTAGCAGAGTTTTGGTCCCTATGTGATTTTGCAGTGGGCAAGGAAGAAGGAATTTTGTTCCGTTACTTTTTGTGAGCAACTGAAAGTTTCTTCAGTCCCCTGAGGACTGGGATATAAGAAAGTGATTTATTGACAGTGACTCTAACGATCGCAGTAGGTAAAGCATGTAATTTGATTGACCAAAAGACCCTTAATCCAAGAGGAGTTTAAAATGAAACAGAATGGCTTTTAAACTCCTGTTTCACACGAAGGATCCTACTCTGGCATGGGAGGAAGAATAGAAAGGGCTTGTGACACTGTTTGACTTTTGTTTCCTTGCTTCCAGTATCAGGGATTTGCTAAAACTTAAAGAAGAGATAACAAAGGAGCGAGACCAACTCTTGTCAGAGGTCGTGACGTTACGCCAAAGTCTAACTCAAGCCACAGAACAGCAGCAGGATACAGAGAGGGCAAAAAACGAGGCAGAACAAGCTATAATGCAGGTCTGTACAGCTCACAGGGTGGTGATTTTAGGCTTTGTCCTGAACCATTCCCTACTTCTGCAATTGACTAGTATGCTACTACCTGTTCTTCCACAACTCCAACCTTTTCAGGAGTGCTCAGAAAAAAAGTCCATTGTGAAGTATTTTTATGGTTTTTCCCTATTTCTTGCCTACATCCTTTGTAAAGAGTATTGTCATATACCAGCTGCTTCCACAGCTTCCTAATACCCTGAATGGGGCCAGGGTGCCTCTGCCCGAGTCATAATTGACTTTCATACTGGAGATGCTTTTTTTTGTTGTTGTTGTCTTTTTTCTTTTCATTTTATTTCTTTTTTTTTTTTTTCTTTCCTGCACTGTAAATCCACATGCTTCCAAAGGACCACTTAAAATATAGAGCTTGAGTGGAGTACCTACATCCCTTGCTGTTGACAGTGGTTGTCATATCATGCCATATGATCGTTTTTAAGAATGTATAAAATTCTGACTTAAAGCTAATTAGGCTATTTTCTCCCATACTGCCTCTGGGAAGCTTTTTCAGAATCCCACTTTTCCAATGTTTAGAGACCTCCTATTTTCTTTGTTACACTGATTTCTACCTACCGTTTTTGAGCTTAAATGATGTTTCACTTCACCGGTTTCTGTACAGAGCAGTCATATTCAACCTCTGCTTTGCCCCAATTGTTTTCTCTCTAAGTTAGGCTCTCTGTTTTTCTGACATTCTGAGTAGACATGTCTCTTTACTGAGCAATATATATAGCTTCCTTTAAATGCATATAGCAGCTGGAGATACAGAAGACTGAGGATCAATAGGATACTCAGTGAATGGAGAGAAAGCAGAGAAGGATGGAAGATGGGATACAAAACTCTGATAACATCAAAATATAAAAATACAATAATAAAGAATAGAAGCATATACAGAAGAACATAAATAGGGGCTTGACCAAGACATCAAGAGAGGGGAAATGCAGAAAAGAACACTTAAACAAAGAAAAGAGATGACATGGAAGCAGCAGTTAGCTTGCAGGTTTTTTTTTTTGTTGTTGTTGTTGTTTTTTTTATTAATCCCAAATAGGAAAGGGTTGATCAGCCCATGTTTCATACACAGTACTAGTTTCTGTTTCTAAAGCACTTAGTTGGGAGTACAAGAGAATGTAAATCTTGGCTTTTCTGACAGCATTGTGGGCGTGGGAGAAAAAAGAGAGGAGTGAAACTCCCATCAATACTTACTGAATCTTGCCAACCTTAATCTTCATCAGCCTTTAAATTTACAGGATTGTTACAGCTCATGGAACCACTTCCCATTCTCTCAGTATGAAATTCTGCTCTTCAGACTGCTTAAATGACAATGCTTTTTGAAGATCCTGTTCAAGACCCTGGCAGTTCTGGCAACTTTTCATCTGTAGGCTGAGAGGGAGAGGAATCAGCAAACAAAAATCATCTTTAAATTGCTGGTCCCTGTCTGAACTGGATATTTCTTTGTGGATCAGCTCCCTGTGGATTTTCTCTGCTGATTCTGCTCTATCACATTTCTGGGGAGGGAGAGAGCACAAGTCACAGAGAAGTCTATCAAATATGAGGGAAAGTTCCTCTTTCAAAGTTCTTGCAGAGGAACTTTGAGAGCAGAAAGAGTAAGAGCACTTGTGAAAATGAACACTGCTCTGATATCTCCCTCTTTGCTTTATTATCAATGTAATGCATGTTTCTGCTGGAGAGGTAGAAAAATAAAAATCCTTGCAATATAACAGCAAGTCCAAATTAGTTTTAACCCTGCATTCAGAAAGTACCACTTTACAACAGAGAACACATTTGCCGCTGTGTCTCCAGAGGAATGCTTTGTGTCTGAATTTTGTCAGACTCTTCTGCTTGAATGAATGGAGTGGTGTTTAACAAATTCTTGTCATCAATAAATATGTTCCCTCATATCAGATTTTTAGTTCAGACACTAGAAAAATACTTCTGAGAAGATTCTGTGTAGTAGTGGGTACAGTAGTATAGAAGTCATTGTTTTCAAAATCAAACATAGTAGAATAAGAGTTGAAAGGCCTCACTTGCCTAAATAAAAGGCAGCAGAACTTAAACTTTAATCTTCTCAATTGTTACAGCTTCAGCAAGAAATCCAGGTGCGTCAGAATGATGCATCACGAGAAGCTCGGAAGAAGGAAAAAATGGAGAAGGAGCTGAAAAATCTTCAAGCTGAAATGGACAACAAGCAATCTGAGATCAAGAATTTACAGCAAGTTATACACAGGAACAAAGAGGAACTAGTAAAAATGGAACAGCATCTAAAAGAGCAGAAGGTAGAATACATGGCACATTTTTCATCATGGGTCACATTCCAAAATATGAAAATTGATGAAATTTCATGGAGAGGGAGGGAGATTATTATAAGTCTATATTTTAAAAGATTGATATATATATGCATATATATATACTAATAAGTAACCATTGAAAGCCATCTTACAGATTTCAGATAAAATTCCTCACAGAAATTAGTAGTGGATTGCAATGATATACTTAAAGATCATCCTGAAAAGATGACAGCAAATGAGACAAAGTCTGTGAAGAGCATGGATGAACCAATGATAGTAACAGGAGTTTGCCAAGTTGGACTTCTTTCATATATTGCCAGATTCACTATAGTGGCGTTGGTAAAAAGATTTTATGTCTGATCCCTTTTTTCTTCTCTGTCACAATATTTTTTACCTACCTCTCAAGCTTGTGAAAGTGTTTCTGTCAAAGGGCAGAGAACTGTCTTCATAAACCTTTTTGATTGATTTTACCCGTTCTGTTTCCAAAAACTTTATCTGGAAATGTCCTAACATAGTGTTCTGCAAGTGTTTGAATTTTCAGGTTTTCAGTCCATTTCCCCTGACTTTGAGAAGCTCTCAGAGAAGCAATTTCAGTAAATGGCAGGAGAGATCTCATCACTGTAAAACAGCCCTACCTCAAGGGAAACTTCCTTGGGAGTTGTGTGTATCTTGTAAATTTATGACTTTTATGGCTTTATCTTCCCTTCAGGTCCCTGAATTGGTGAGGGTAGAGATTTGTAAACTTTTTATTATTATTATTATTTTTTTTCCCAACATAGACTCTTAGTAAAATACTTCACATAAATAGATAAAGAGAACACTTGATTATTTTTCTGAACTTCTCCTCCCTACAAGAAGTATATTGAGTTGCTCAAGTGTGTGTAGAGATGAGCAACAAAGCTGATGATGGAAGTCAAAAACAAGTGTAATGAGGAACAGCTGAGGAAACTGGGGTTATTTAGTCTGGAGAAAAGGAGGATGAAGGGGGATCTTGTTGCTTTCTGTGACTACCATAAAGGAGGCTGCAGCAAGGAGGGTGTCTGTCTCTTTTCTCAAGTGACAGGATGGAAGGAAACATTCTGAAGTCATGCCAGGGGAGGTTTAGATTGGACATTAGGAATAATTTTTCATGGAGAGGGTGATCAAGCATTGGAACAGGCTACCCAGGAAAATAGCAGAGTCCCAGTCCCTGAAGTATTTAAAGGACATGTGGAGGTGGCACTAAAGGACATGTTTTAGTGGTGGACTTGGTAGGTCAGGAAGATGGTTGGACTTGATGATCTTAAGGGTCTTTTCCAACCTAAGTGATTCTATGAATGTCACTAAATATGAGGTAGCTTTTGAAGGCAGCACCATGACTTGCCAAGACAATCACATTGTTTTTAAATATGATAGCTGCAATTCCTAGTTCTGTTGTATTCTTCCTCCTCTTTTCCATAGTCCCTTTCAAGCTGTCTAAGCCCCTATTTTGGGGGCATTCAGTTGTCCAAATTATCCTGGAAATCAGCAGTTTACGTAGTGTACAGTGCCAATGGTAATTAACCAGGCTACTGCCCTGTTTTCATTGCCTGTGGTGGCTTTGAATTGTCTGTGAAGGCACTGCATTGTCTTTCACAAAACATCTGTCCAAAACATAGGCTATTCAACTGTCCAAGAGTTAGAGATCTGCAAGGGAAGGTGACTCCGCTGTTGCAGTGCAATGAGGTTATTGTTAATCAACTGAATTTTAGTTGCCTGTGATGCCTGCTTTTACTTCACTCAAATTTCTAATCTGTTACCACTTACACATCAGTGAAGTTGATTTGTTACAGCAACTGTAGGCTTCATCCTACCCATGCCGAAGTTGCAATAAAGAATACCCAGAACAACAGCGTAATCCTGACATTCACAACACAAGAAAGAAGCAGTATTCCTTGGTTTTACATTCTTTGCTTCAGCATGCAATTGGAAGAGGAGATTCTGCTTCTCTTTAATTTTTCTAACAGCAAAGTGCATATTGACTTCATCAGTTTATTGCACATTACTGCTTGAAGTGAAAAATATGGTGATCATTCTTTGCTCGTTTATGGAATAATGGTTGTTAGAGGAAGTCTCATCAAGCAGAAGAAACCACCAGCAGTTCCAATATTGAAGTGTATGTTCCCCATGCAGTCCGTGAAACTGCTGTTCTGTGCTTATGATGAAGACAAATTAGAGAAGAAAATGTTTGTGTCCTGGTCTCAGCAAGCCATATACCCAGAGGAGTGTTATTGGCATATTAATGTAGGATTAGCTCACTAAGAAACAGAGTTCCCCTGCCCTCTGCTGATTGAAGTCATTTGAATCTCATACTGATTTTCAGTAATTATATGTAGCAAGTGGTTGCGTTACGTGATGCTTGCCAAATGCCTAATAAGAATTAAAATATTTATCTACCACTTGCAAGAGAGACCTGCTAAGCTCACGGGAAAAAAAAAAAAGACACTGGCTGTGTTATTCATTAGAAATTATCATTTCCCCTAGTCAATATGAACATTTGTCATATTTCACATTAGTAATTTCATCAGCAATGAAGAGTGGGTTTTAAGCAGAGAACAATCTGCAGCAGCTTTTATCTCCCAGGGAGATGGAAGGTTCTGTCTTCATGGATTTGCAGATGTTGTAATCAGATTAAAAGGGAACTAATAGGATTGTTCCTTAATCTAACAGATCTCGAGTGAAAAAGCTGGTAAGGAACTTGAGCAAATTCAGATGAAATATAGTCAGCTCGTTCAAGAGAGTGTGAACCATAATACAATGTTTGAAAATGTGATGAAGGATATCAATCAGAAGACAACAGAACTGAAAGTAAGTACCAGAAGGTGTATCCATCCAATCAGACATGCCACTCTGACTTGGGACAGGGGTGATCTCAGTTCTTGTACTGATGGTTCCCGATGGGTAGTTTTGGGGGAAATCCGAGGAATGCGTAGGAATAGAATCTGTTGCTTGATGCCTTTTTTTCTGTGGTGGCTGATGGAGTGGTCTGCAACTGTATCACCTGAAAGTGTAACACCTAGCTGGCTGGAGGAGACCCATTTCCGTACAACGCACAAACCAAAATGTTCATCTCAGTGGGTTCATAAAGGACGTTTGGTACTTTTCACAAGCATAAGGTATTCTTTAAATTGTGAGATCTTCATGTGAGAGCAGTGACTTTCTTACAGTGATTGATGTAATCTGAATGTTGTCAAAACCCATTAATAAATGGTAATAAATTATAACAATGGTGTCCTGGATAAATAGCTTCACTGAAGGGAGCTGCTTGCTACAGTAAAATCCATTCCCCCCGCTCCCCCCTTGCCCTCCAGAATCACTGGGAATCATTGGGAAAGTGAAATATAAGTAACCAAGACAGTATTTTCTTTCTGATCTGAATTGTTTTATTTCCTGACTTTACATTGTTAAACAGCTGTTTTATACCACTCAGAGGCCGGTGAGTTTCAGTAGGGGAAGGATTAGATGATTCATGCATATGATTTTTGGGCTATGTTGAGAGCATTTGTGAAAAAGGGTGTAAGTTTTATGTATAAGTTTTAGATGCTATTCCTTTGTTTACCATATCTTGCTTTTTGTATCATTTTTGAGGTTAAAACATATCAGAAAATTCAGGTAGAAAATCATTATCTTCTCAAGGCTTAGTCATGGCTAGCCAATTCACCTAACAAGAATATTTGCCAATAGGGATTATTTTTTTTTTAATAGGGAACCGTTAGTCAGACTGATGATAAAAGCTAACTAGTGACAGATTAAAAGCTCAGTTCATAACTAATCTAATGCAGAAGTTCCTGATTTGTGTGGTAGGAGCTTGTTTTCTGATGTATTTTGCTAGGCATTTTTCTTACCCATTTAAGAAACAAAGTACCATGTCTACCTGGTTATTTGGTTGTATTGTTACTTCTAGCAATGCCATCATTATTTAAGACTTTACAAAATGTTCAAATGGGACTTACGTTTGTGGCTCTAGAGTGTCAAATACAGGACTCTGATTCTATCATCTAATTCTAAGTTCTGGAAAAGTTGATGGAACTTGTACACTCATGCACATGAGCTTCTGGGGGAAAAAAAAAAAAAAAAAGAAGATCCTGCATCCTGCACAGTTAGTAATCAAGCTAGTTGTTAAAGCTTCTAAGAACCCCAGCTGTGATCTAAGGTGCCCTTTTTTGTAGGCACTGTGTTACCAGTTTAATCCTGCAGTGTACGGAGTGCCTCTGGCGTGGTATTGGGCAACCTGAACTGTGAAAGTATTCATAAACTTCTTGAAGATTGTTGTCAGGAAGAACTGAGGAGATTCATATCCTCCTAGGGGATACTCACCTACCAAGATTCATCATCTTACAGAACCAATATCTGATGCTCTAAAGGGAACACTGTAGTCTGTGGTGGCTGTAAAACCTAACAGTGCTACTGAAATTATATGGTGAAGTAATATTTACTTCTTAAAAGAAAAGAAACAATTTTCTGTTGTGATAATGGGTTGCTGTTCAAGGTAACAGGTTCCTTAATTTTCATGCAGTTTTTGGATTGATTATTTCCTCTTCTGATTGTACAGAAAATGAGATGAACTCTGCATTGTGTTTTTCCTTTAAAGCCATGGATTATAAAAGGGATGGGGATAACAGATACCTGCTGTGTAGTGCTCTATGAGGTCTGCAGCTGGGGATTCTGTATTGATCATCTTCAGCCCTAAAGCATAAGGTTTGATTATCGTTTTTGTTGCCCTACCTTTGTTTAAATTATTTTTCATATGGTTCAATTAGCTAATCACCTGCTGTTAGGTGATCCACAACACTTACACCTTTGCTTACCAGGGCACTGAATTTCATGAAATAAATATACACTAAATACAGAGCTATTTTCTTTCTGTGGACACTTTCTCTTCCCCTTCCTTGTTGCTGTTTTATAGGCCAAAGAGGAGGAAGTGAATCAAATGTGCCTTGAAATTTCAAAGCTGAACAAATTGAGAGATGTTCTTCAGGGTAAGCTGCGTGTTGCAGAGGAACAAAAAGTTGATGCAGGACATGAGAGAGAGACCCTAAAAAATGAAATATCTGGACTAGAGAAAGGTAGGTGGCTTGCTAATGAATGGATCTGTCTTATTCATGGTTTGTTCATTCAGGGTACATCTCCCTTTCAGAATCACTCTCTTTAGTGCTTGGTATGATACTGTACAAATGACAGTTGGATGTACAGCAGACTTTTCTAAAGCCTCTTAGGGTTACAGATTTTTCACAGTGTAGAATAGGTGGGGTAAAAATAAAAAAGACATAACTGAACTTTGTGGTGTGCAAGTTTGTGCCATGTCACATAGAGTGTTGTCCCCAATGTACATGTATTGCTTCTGCTCTAACCTGTGAAAGGGGGAAAAACAATCTCAGACCTTACTGAAACCAGACATGGCTCGGACACTCTTTTCCTAATTGCTTTGATTCTGCTGAACTATTCATCATGGAAACGAATATGTGCAAGTGAACTGATAAATTTACTTCTGGCACTTTATGGGATGGAGAGAGGAACTTTTAAAAAATAAATAAATCAGATCCATACTGGACTGACTGAGAATGGCTGCTAATAACGTGTCTTCTTGCAATATTGGATGCATTTTAGCACTTCAATGTAGTGCATTTCCTGAGCCGTGGTGTTAGCGTAGCTGTATATAATACTTTTAAAAATAAAATGCAAACAAATATAGAATGGTTAATAACTTTTTAATAGTATATGCACAGTGTTGATCTTGACCCATGGCAAGTAGTTTTAACTCCACTGAAGGCAACAGAATCTCACTGCTTTAAAGGAGAACTGGATTTCACATAAAGGGATTAGAATGAGACTGAATGTCCCTTTATTTGAAAGTGCTTCAATTTACTCACTTTGAAGCTTCCTAAAAGCATTTGATTTTCACTGTGTTCCATGATTTCTGAAAATTCAACTTAGAGAAATCTTGGTTTGAGCACACAAATATAATGAGTCCTTAATTACTGTGCCTGAGTTCTTCTAAGTACTGAAATAAGTATTAACATCCTTAGCTGATACCTGAGGTTGCAAAACATGGTCATAGCTAATTGAACCGTTCATGTAATGTTTAGTAAGTCTACTAAGTTGTTTCTGCATTTTTAACATCTGTTCAGTTTGAATCCAGGATTTATACTCTTTTCTCCTTTTCTCTAGAGTTGGAGGCTGCCAAAAAACAGGCAGAGATTGACAAGAAAGCTATAGATGAGCTTGTGAGGGAAAGGGATATGCTAAGTAAGGTGAGCTTGCATTGGTAATACTGATAAACAAACCTCATGGCTTGAGAATGAAATATGTGTAGTTTAAACCCTCACAGAGAAACAGAAGTGTTGTAGAATAAATAATGCTGAGTCAAAACATTCAGATTTCCTTAAGCAGGTGCTCATGCTGCTTCTTTTCTGTGCATTGAAATAGTGCTAGTACCCATAAACACATGAAATATTTCTAAGCTTTAAAATATAAACTGTCAGGGAGTTAAAAAAAAAAAAAAAGCTATATGCTTTCACCTTGTAAACGTGTTATTTGATGAAGAGTTGATTACATCTGTGCTTTGAGACTCTGTGGCATATGAAGTTTAATATTAATATAGACAAATGAAATCTTTGATAGTAGAAGAACAAGCCAAAATTTTGATGCACCATGTAGCAGCTTGGAAGACTGTGTTAATACTAATCCTTGGTTTTTCAGTCCATTTATCTTGCTGATCATTTTCCATCAGCCCATGATTCTTGTACTGCAAGGCAGCATCTCATGTTTATGGGTATTCCTGAAGTGTAATCTAGTAAATTCAATGCTAAAGATGATAGCTGAAGTGCTTTTCTTGGTATGGATTCACTGTCCTGTGTCTTGACTCAAGAGGCACAGATTTTGCAGACACCAAACATTTGTTTTGAAGCAGGGAAAGAAATTTTAAAGGGGGACTACAAGACTGATTTTTAAAGATAAGATCTTGGTGTTTTCTTTTTAATCTCTATGCATAATTTGAAACCGAGCTTGGTTAATTCAATTTGAACTTTCTGTTCAGAAAAAGAGAAATAAGGGTATTTGTGTTTATTACTTATTTTAAATGCTACTGACATGCTTTACAATCTAAGTGCCTTGAAGCTGGTACGTTTTTTTCCAGTTGTTAATTATACAACTTGTAAACAATCCTATCCTTTTTTTTTTTTTTTTAGTGCAGACATTAGTGTTTTAACTTCAAATCAGAAAAAACACTATTTAGCAGCTCTGTTAGATTTTTTTTTTTTTTTTTAATTTTTAAATCAGATATGTGACTCAAGTATTTCAACTGAGCAAATTAGATAAGGGATAATAACATTAGGGAGTACATAAACCACTTAGATAATGGCATATTTTCACCATAGTGATGGCAGTGTTGCCTTTTACAGCTCACGAGTCATTTTGTTTCCCCCCTCAGAAAGTGATCAAGGCTAACAATGCCACTCAGAAGCAGATAAATTTGGTGAAGCTCCATCAACAGTCCAAGAAAAATTTAGAAGAAGAAATCCAAAATTATAAGAATGAAGCTCAGAAACAAAGGAAGATTATTTACCAGTTGGAGAAGGACAGAGATAATTTCATCAATGAAGCCAGTGAGCTCAAACAGAAGGTAGGAAGAGCTTTTTGTGCAAGTGGTTCTTTGCTCTCTTACTCTCAAAACTGTAAAGATTATATATACATTTCTTTACATGCCAATGGAAGGCAACAGATCAATAGTCTTCAGCCAGTTTTCAAAGACTTCTTATTGTCAGTGCATATTGCCCACTACTGTGGTTCAGGTCTCTCTGAGGGAGCCTCAGCCATGGCTGTTTATTCAATGAGAAACTTGGGTATAGCTGTGTATTGCTCTTGTTTATCGATCATCTGGGAAATGAAACCAAGGCAGGAGTTTGAACCCCAGCCTCTGACTTACACCTGAGTCCCACAATTGCAGCTCTTGTATGCAGTTGGAAATTACTCTTTGATTGTTCTATTTTATCTGCAAAGAACCTTATTTTGCCTACCACTGGTGTCCTCAAATTCTGTTGAGGCCAGTGAGAGCTGACAGTGCTTGACATCTTTGTAAGAGACTCAGCATTTTGAAGGATTAGTCCCAGTATGAGTAAAACATTGGAAGATGTTCAGTCTCACCTGTAAAACAGAGATTTTCCAGGAATAGCTGCAGAGAAACACAACATAAAAGCTGTGCTGTGTGGTGCCCGTTATTATGTATGGCTTCATTTCTGAAGGTATATTCAGGAACATGGTTGTAACATGTTCCATTAATTGCTGAAGATCACATTGAAGGGCCCTTGAAGAAGCTCATTGATTTACTGGGATTAGCTTTCAAGCTGTTTCAACTCACAAGTTATTTGCTATCTTCTCACCTTAAAATTATACTTTACAATTAAATGTGACCAGGGACTTTTAAATAGTGTTTTGAGTGATACATGCTCCCTTGTCTGTATTGCCATTTGTCATTTCCTAGGAATAATGTTCTGCAGAAGTGAGATCTGTCTTTGTTGCAAAGTCACAGTTTGCATCTTTTCCTTGTAGTTAGTTTCTAACAGTATAGCTGTGAGTAAAGAACAAGGCAAACAAGTAAGGATGGCAACACTTCTGAGTTCTCGAGTATGTTCATTGAGCTAAGCAGGTAACCAACAGGAATTGAGAGTTAAGTACATGGGTGAAAAAGTGAGCGGGTACAGAAGAAAACTGTGAATATCTAATACTTTCTGCCTAGCTTTGGACTCTCTTTACCAAACATGAGACGTGTAGTGTGCTGACAGATCAATCATACTTGATGTTCAGCCTCTCACAGGGGCGCTCTGTTGGGAAACATTGCATATATCTTTTCTGTATTTATTGGGGAGAATTATTTGAGTTTAATCATTTGTGAAAAAGCAGAGTCAGCATCTAGTCTATGAGCATGAAGTTGAAAAACTTAGTCCACGAGCTTATTGCACTTACATTGCATCAAAACCAAGTAAAAGGTTTACAAATGCAGTGACCTACTTTCGAGTCTTGCTCCAGCCTGTGATCACCATAGTGCAAACTGCACTTATTGATTTCTTCTCCCTGCTATTACTATTGGCAGGTTGTTTTAACAGAAAAGGAAAAGGCAGGAGTAGGTTATAAACTGGGACTGTGTTTTTGTATTGCATTGTAAGCAGTTCCTGGGATCCTCTGCAGTCAGCTTCAAATGTGCTAGAATTGTATTTCTGCAGCTGTAACAAAATTTTCTATATTTAGCTATCCCCTATCTCCAGAGTTGTTTGGAGGTACCTGATAGACTAATCAATTAATTAAGCTCCTGCCCCAGTTGGACCTCACAAGGCTTTACTGCCAAGCAAGGGACAACTTTGCCGACTGCAAACTTTGCAGTTATTGACTGTCTGATGTAAACATTTTCTATTCTTCCGCTTTGACATATGAATGTACATCATAGCTCAAACTGCTCCTTTCAAAAACAGAGTCTGGAGAACTGGCTATGAAGTGAAGTTGCAATGGACTTCTCTCCTGGATTTTGTCCATGTGATTCCCCAGCATTTTGTTTAATCTTCTGATCTTTTTCCTGGATTTAAGTGTGGCATTCTTCTCTCCCTCAGGCAATGAACCTGAAAAATGTTGTTCCTGACGTTCACTCCTCAGTTTCGTTTTTACTTCTTTTTTCTCCTTTTTATCCAACACTACAAGTGATGGATTCCATTTGAATGGTACTTGTTTGTGCTCCTCGGCTTTCAACTTTGTACAGCAGAAGGAACATTCTAACTCTAAATATATATATATATATACACACATATATATAGGGAAGGCCATCATTATAATTAGAAACTATATTTTTGCTTATTTAATAAAGTAATTCTTATATATTGTTATGGTGGTAACTGTTTAATGACGGCGTCTATAAAATTTTGTATTTTCATTTATTGATACTGCATGTGATTATATTCTCTCTACGGTTTATAGTCTGCGCTACTCCATTCTCTTTAGAGAACAATTATTTCTCTCCATTCATGAAAAGAAGATAATGATGATTACCTGCTTATTTAGATCAAGTTTGTGATCACTAGCTTTTGATCAGGTGTTCATTTTAAAAAAAAAGTTGAGTTCTTAGAAGCTAACTGGATTTCATGCTGGTGAAGTATATGCAGATCTTCTTGGAAAATTATATTGGAAAATTACATGTTTTTATCCATTTTATTGTACAGATAATATCTAAAACCATGTACAAAATCTAGCCTTGCATTATAAACAAGCTAAGCCTATTCTCAGTGAAAGCTGCTTATGTGGATTTTATTGAACCAGTTCTGTGGCAATATTTTCAATAGATTAACAGATGTGCATATCTGTAAGTTTTAGTCTTGGGGAAAAAAAAACAAAAACAAAAAACCTAGGTATCAGACTGAAATAAAATGTTCTTCCACATAAGCAATCTAGAAAGGTTAAACTTGGACTTGGACCGAAGTGATTTTAGCTACAACTTCTTACCACAGGTTTTTAAAGTTGGCACTGTAGATGAAAATAACAAACCTCATCCTAATAATCTTGTGATGATGGTTTAATTGTGTTCATTTCCTTCTTTCTGCTCCAGGTCCTCCAGCACCTGAAGGATATTGAAGTACGGGAAATTCAGATCTGTGACTATGAGAAGAAAATAGAAGAGTCTGAGATTAAACTAAAACATCAACAAAACCGCTGTGAAACTGTGAGAACAGAGAGGAACCTATACAGTAAAAATCTGGTTGAAGCTAAGGTAGAATACTTTTTTTTCCCTTGTGTTTCCTTCCTTGTTTTATTCTCTGATCTAATTTTAATTTGTTAAGAGGAAAGTTCACTTCTTTAAGTGGTCACTTGCAGAAGTGGTTTCTGAATTCCTCTGTTTTGGGTAAATCAATGTTTTTGGTTCCTGAGAGTTTATCTGGCAATAGGAATTCACAGTCATTACGTGGCAATACCCCAGCTTAAAGTCATGCATAAAACCAAGGTGTAATGGAGTTATGGATTCATACAACTCTATCAGAGAAGAAACTTCTTCCTTTCCCTCTTGGCTCTACTTGGTTCTATCCCTTTAGGAGTTGTCTGTGTGTAGGAAAAATAGGGTATGATGGGAATAAGATTGCCTTCTTAACCCTGTATGCATATGTACATTAGTATATATTGTGATTTTGAAAGCAGAGGGAACACTTTCTCACCTGAAGGGGAAATTTCTGACAGAACTAAACGCTTCCACCTCACTTGTTCCTTTCAGGGAGTGTCATTTTCCTCGGATAATGATTCTCTCCATTCCTGTCTTTGCCTTGGGGATCTCACTAAGATACTAGAGGAAGAGAACAGATCACTTAAGAATACCCTGTTATTCTGATGTAAAGATTTAAAATACTATACAAATCCTATTTGCAGAAATTGGGACCTTGGATAGCTGTGATTTACAGCATTGGGTTATTTCAGGATTTTGTACCATAGACGTGTATAGTAGATTACAAATTTATGCTCTGTTTAGCATCGGTAGATGTTTTGCTTGAGAAGCAGGTGGGAATGAGCTGTCCAAGTTCCTATCCTACTGTATGCTTGATTTGATTAGGAATGAGCTATTCTGTCAAATAGGTAGAACACTTTACTTGTCCTCTGTCTGCTTCTTGTCAGTGGTAGTGGTGCTGCAGTTGTTGCTGCTCCCAAACAATCCCTCAGAAGAAAGAGCGTGAAAAAATGCAACACTATTATTATTTTTTTAATCATCTTTTATTATCATTATTTTTAATATACAGCATAGATTCTCTTATAAAGAACTGGCAACTACATGCTTGGTTACAAAATGAAGCAGTGAACTCATCAATTTCTTCAGGGTTTGAGTGTTTATATGGTGGCATACATAATGCTGTTCATGGTTCCAGTTGTTAGAGGCTGTTATTTAGACTTTAATAGGTTACTTGGCTCACCATAAAACTTTTTTTAGCAAGTCTTGTGGGAGAAGACGGCTGAGCCCAAAAGATCTTTTGGCCAAGGCAATATTATGTGTGGCAGTGAAAAAACAGCCATTCGTAGTTCAGCAATAGGCCATCTAGCCATGAAAGGAAAAAGGCTGGTGATGGTATTAAAAACATGCTAAATTCTTCCTTTTGAGAAGTAAAACAAATTTGCACAAGCTTGTTTAGATAAAAACTAAAGTCAATGGATTTTGTTTTTGAGGTCTGTCAATCTAGAAATCAGTGCTTTCTAAGTACTGTTCTTGAAGACTGCTTTGACTCAAGACCTTACTTAACTGCATTAAGCATTTCAGGAAAGAAAAAGTTTCTCATTTAGCAAGTAAATCCACACAGGTGGTGGATGGTGCTGAAAGAACGTCTAAGCTTAAAATGATTTTATACTGAAATAAAATGTATTCACATGAAAGGTTGTGATGTCTTCTCTGTGAGGTGGTAGTCTCCAGCAGAGGACTAACAGCCTTTAAAGCTTCTTTTGCTAGATCCAGAAGAGCGTATCTGTCCATGGATTAAATTTACTACCTTTCATTGGTGTCACAGCATGTGCCATTGCTGCAGTCAGTGAAACAGTTTCTTTGCGTTGCACAGGCAGTCACCTTTGTGTTGGGAGTAGAAACAGTTCTAGTGCCCTGACCTCTCTGCAGTGCTTCCAGGCTTATTGCTCTGTGTCTTGAGCCTAAAATATATGCTAAATATTCCCATACCGGTGGCTTTCCTATTTCTGAGCACACTGTTTTCCCCTTGCACCTGTGTATAAGCTAGCAAAAAAGCAAAATGGAGATAAGCAGTTGCTATACTCCCTTACAGACATATAGGTATCCTACTCATGGCTATATTCCTTTGCATAAAAACAGCTTTTTCCCAAACATTTATACCCAACTATACACATCCTTACTGAAAAACACTACTAGAAGCGTGAAAAAAGATGGATAGAATCAGAATCTTGTTATTAATTTGGATTGAGTGCTAGTTCTTATTGTGTGTCGAGTACTTCAAATGAAATGGCTTATTAGAGTCATTAGTGATCATTGTTGTTATCAATGTGCTTTTTAAAGACCTTTTTACAGCAATGTCACAGTAGCATAAACAAAAATAATGGGCATATAATGAAACTTTTGTTCTATCACATTAAAAAGTAATGTCTAATGGTATGTACAACACATCTCTCAAACATTGTGGTTACATTTCTCAAAACTGAAATAGGCTGAACACCCAAGCAGAAACTATTTTTTGGATCCCTTTTTGTGATCACACTTTCTGTACTTATAGGATGAGATAGCAGAAATGAAGAAGAGACTAAAAACTGTGACACATCAGGTGGATCATCTGAAAGAGGAGATCACAGACAAAGAAGCAGCCCTTGTAAAAGCTGTTCAAGAACATCAGCAAACAGAGAGGGAGAAAGAAACATTGAAGGTAAGAACTCTTACACATAAACCTTATTACAAAGGATGGCTCCCATGATTTCAGAGACTGCATCATGTTCCTGGTCTGTGGCAGTTGTCTTGCTGTTATCTTAAAAAAATCTTCTGCAACTGAAGCACAAGATCTCAGCACTATTTAGAGGTATTAGTTATACAAATATTCCATGTACCTGACAAATTTCATTTCTGCCTGTAACTATAGGTCCTGGAATGCCAGTTGGAAGCCTTACATCACTTGGTGACTAAATATTTTTACTAAAACATTCAATTTTTGTTGCAGAAATGTGGATTTTGGGGATAGCCAGATTGTAGTAAACTTTTTAAATGTGGACCCTTATAATTCAAGTTTTCCTTTCTTTAAACTACTTACTCCCTGCTGTTTTTAAGCGTGAACCCCATTATATTTCACTTCACATTCCTGAGCTTGAAGCTCTGATACTTCTCAGCCCTGGCTGCAGCCCATTCTTAGATGTGCTGTTAAATTTGTGGTGATACCGCAACATAATTTGCTGCTCTCTCAAAAAATTTAAGGAGTTAGTGTCCACAGTAACTTATATTTCTCTTCACTAAGAGAAATATACTTGTTTTGTAATAAAACAAAAACTGCAAACAAACAACACCCCCCAAAACTCAGCTGTCCTCTACGACTTTCAACAATGTTTTGTTTTGGCAGTTTATTGCTGTGCTACAATGATTCCTTAGGTTTTCAGCCCGTCTCAGCACATTATATTTATGACAAGATGCCAATAGAACTTTGTAAAAATGTGATGAATTTATGTTCTTGTACCTGATCTGTCTCAGAGTTGTTCTATCAGCGATGGAGTAGTCAAATAGTATCTCATTTTCTATGTTCAGCTTTCTGCCTTAACTAGTCACCAATTCTGTCTCATCACCTCAGAATTGTCTGCTGTCCATTTGACAAACACGTTTGCTACGTGGTTTACCCACTCAATTATTCACTAGCAAGTCTGTGGACCGACATCACATTAGTGAATAGCTTCAGGGCATTGTGGTCTTCTACCTGCATGTCTCTGCTGAATACTGATGCATAGGAGAATTCAAAGAGGGCGCTGACTGACACAGGCACAAAAGAACCCAATTATTTGTGTAGCAAGCCAGCTTCAATTTGTCCTGTTTGTACTGATGTGAAGGAGGCAAGCTGTTCCCCAGAAATCAGTTTAAAGAATGCACTAAAGCATGGAATAGTGAGATTCACAGGAATGAAATTATACAGACATAGGACTTATGCTTAGCTCAGCTGTCATAAAGGTCTTAAAAATGTGTAATCATGGTAAATGAAACATGAGACTCCTGATCCAAGTTCCCTTAAAGTCTGTACAATGCCATCCTTTGGTTTCAGTTGGCATTCCTACAGGCTTGCAGATCAGACTTTTAGCAAAACATACAAGTGTTGACAAATATGTATCTGAAAGCTATAAGAAGTACGGCCCTCCAGGTTTGAGCTGGTGGAGGCTTGTGTATAGTTTTTACATGATCACACTTGTCTTTTTTTAAGCATTTTCTAGAAATCTGAATGTGAAACTTTTTACTTACAGTTATTATTATTTTTCAGCATTCTTTGTCCAGCCCCAGTTACACCTTTTCTAAAATCTGTATTTTCCTCCCACCTGTAGAACAAATACAAAAACCTGTTCACTTACTGTAGTGTTTCAGAACCTAAACAGGAATTTAGTTTGATTTTGGTTTGAGATGCTGGCACAGGTCCCGTATAAATTCATCTTTCTTGCTGACTGTTCTTCAGTTTTTGCAGACTCTCTGAACCAACCTCAAATGAGCTGTGCTCATTTGCAGCAGTTTCAGATCTGACACTTTTTCTGCTTGTACTGTGTTTATTCATTTCTTTTTCTTCTAACTAAAGTGCACAGACCCTGATACTGTAGTCTTCAGCATATTTAATCTCAGTGAAAGTCCTATTAGTTTGTGGGGCCTGTGTGTGGCTTAAAGTATTTATGTTCTTTACTGTGCAAGGTAGTTCAGATTTATTTTGGCTTTGTGTATTCCAGTGAGGAGATTTGTTTTTATGAATTGTTTGCTGCTAACATCTACTGCCACTCCTTGTTTACAACTCATATCTTTTGTGACATAAGGAGAACATAGAATGTTGATAAATTAAAAAAATATTATCTAGCAATGTGAAATGCATGAGCAGTTTTACATTTGTAGACAGCTTTTGCACACTCTTGATTGCATTTCAATATGAAGTGGCTTGCATTTTTGTTCGGTTGATGGATTCTGATGAACATCCAACACTAAGTAAGAGAAATGTGAGTGTTGCACATATGGGAAAATGAGAATTTTATTAAAGAAAATAAGAATTGAACAAGCTATTTTATTATGACGATGGAACTGTTGTTTCTCTCTTAAATCAATGTTTTTGCAGGTGCAGCCTTCATCACAGCCTCATTCTTTCAGTGTTCAGTGATGTTCTTTCTGAAAAGGCAGCTTGAACGTCATCATTATGAGGGTCAGAGCTGTGGCAAAGTCTTCTAGTCAAGGCTTGAAAGTTTTCATATCTGTGAAAAGGGACTGTAGTCAGCTGGTTCCAACTTTGCTATACGTAATTGCCTAGTAATCCTAGAAATTTCTAATAATCCAAGAAGACCTTATTACTTTTTCTCTATGTACATGTCTCAAATTACAGAGTTCATGATAGTAGGATATTGGTTAATTTCCAGTATTTATGTTAGTGGTATACAGCCTCTGTAACAATGCGTTACTTCTCTTTTGCTTAGGGGAGCCCTTCTTCTTCCCAGTATTTCTCGTCTACACTTCCATTAAAAATGCTAAGGCTCTTTAATTTTGCTTTTCCATGCCCAATTGCCATCTTCTTCACCAGTTCTGTTATTCCAGTCTGAAGCCTGTCCCAAGTAGATGCTGATTTGTATTAGATAATGTAGATAGTTGCCCTTTCTAGCAGCGTGAGCTATCCTTTATTATATCCCAGCCTTGCTTTGAACGTATGTCTGCTAGATTTTCATAACAGAATAACAATTCAATTGGAAAAAAAATCTCCAAATATTCCCTATTAAAAAAGAAACAACAACAACAAAAAAACCCAACAACTATTAAATGAAGTTCTTCTAAATTACAACTTGAGCCATTATTATAGATAAAAATCCTTCTAAATATTCGTTGTGTATAACAATATTAAAATACTGTTTCTTTACAGGTCTTTATGCTTGCTTGTCTAGGTGATTTATTCTCAAAAACTAACAAAATATGTGCCTCTCAGGAAATGAAATGAATGTATGAGATTCTATTCAAATACTAACTCTTAATATCAGGTATATAATGGGAAGTTGTTACTAAGCACAGTTTACCTATATTCTTTGACTCCACCAGGCTGAACTTCTTAAGATGAAAAAACAGGCTCTGGAGACCAAGCGCTTTATAGAAAATCAGGAGGCAGAAGAGAGAAAACTCCTAAAAATTATTGCTGAGGCTGATGCTGAGAGGCTGAAGCAGAAGAAGGAATATGAGCGGGTAGGAATCCCGCTCGTTTGGCTTTTCTAACACACTTCCTTCTGTTCCTTTAGTTGTTCAATGCATTTTTAAGTTCAAGATCCTCAGCTACTGTAAAAATGGTACTACTAAAGCTTCATAGTGCCACTGAAATAAAATGTTAAGATACTGAAATGAGTGTAGTTTACATTATACTACATTATTACAGTGTAGTTTACGTTATTCAGGAATCTGAACCTGTATAGCAGAAGCTATGAGGCTTTGCTATTGTTTTCTTCACTAATAAGAGTGAAACCTCTTAATGTAAATGATTTTCGCTGATGAAAATGTAGTCACAATGCGTTAGGATTGTACTGAGGAACTTTAATTGAGATTATTGCTTTGTTCTGAGTCCTTAGGTTATCAACGAGAGAGATATCCTAGGGTCTCAGCTTGTTCGGCGCAATGATGAGGTGGCTCTGCTCTATGAGAAGATCAAAATCCAGCAGTCCATCTTAAACAAGGGTGAGGCCCAATACCGGCAGAGAATGGAAGACATCCGACTTCTCAAGCTGGAGATCAAAAAACTTCGGCGTGAAAAAGGAATACTTGGCAAAAGTTTGGCTAATGTGGAGGAGCTCAGGTAGAAAAACTGGTTGAATACATTTCCATAGTGACTGCATTCATGACTCTGAGACAGAAAATTTCTTTTATATATGGTAAAGATTTGTTTCAACAAACATACCTTGGAGAATGGGATTATTTAGTTTGACCTCAAACACAGTGGATTAAATTCACAAAGTAACTAATCAGTGATTAAGAAAATTAAAGTATAAGATGGAGGAAAGGAAGAAAGAAACTGTCTTTGCCAAAGCTGAAGTAGCTTCCACATTTCACCTTGTATTGTGAATTACTGCCTACAGAATAAACTTGACGGACAGCAGCAGAAAAGGTGTTCATAGATCAGTGAGTTACTTAGTGGTACCTAGGGCCCAAATTAGTGGAACTGCTTTTTATTAGGCAATCCACAGTGGATGGGGAACACTTGACATATTTATAACAAACCCCTACACATTTTCAGAGCTCTTCCCTTCCAGATTTATATGTAGACTTGCTCTGAGAGAAAGATTTAGTTAAATTTTCATTGAAGGTTGTGTTTCTTTAAAGCAGAAATTTAATAGCCCCAGCCTGATTTATCTTCCCCTACTCTGGCTTAATGCTTCCCTTCTTTTTTTAACCCTACCAAACTTGAGCTGTATTCTTTGCTGACAGGAAATGATTGTGATTTTTCTGTAGAACTGGTCATGGTTTGTAAGGAGAGACAGCTATGTTTTCAACAGATAACCATTATACTACTCTATGTAGCTATCACAGTTTTGGGTGAGATCTTTAGTTTAACTGTATCAGTATAACTTCATGGCTTTTAGTGGAGCAAATTAACTTCAGTACGTGGTTAGTCCCATTGATTCCAGTTTAATTATGCCAGTTTGATTTGGTGTAAGATAAAAAAGAAGTGGGTACAAACCACTAACAACTACAGTTTTCATTGACTGTCTGCAGACAGGGATAGGATTTGAATTTGCTGCCCAAATGCATTCAGCTGAAAGCCTATTACTATATTGAAACTCCATAAAGGTATTGAAGTATAATGCAATGCATGCTCTGATGGTTGGATCAGTTCTTGGATGGAGAGGTGGATCAATCACATATTTTAATGAAGTCCAAAATTATCATGAAAACTGTCTGTTGAAAGAGTCCATTTATCACTTGTGCTGCTAATTAGCTTCCTTGATTTGCCAATTGGAGATTTTTTTTTTCCTTTTCAATAACCTTGTCCAACCCCACAGTTTAAAAAAGCAGGCCTTTTTCTGTCTAGTGAGCTACATTCACAGTTAAGTTGGCAGGGAAATATTCAGTGAAGGAGTAGGCACATGGTGATCCTTCATTCCTTTCTCCTTGAGGAAATCACAGGATACACCCACCAAAGTCATAAGGGTTGGACCCTTGCAGAATGTGCCTTGGTTTTCCTGCTCCTTCACTCCCTGACCCCAGCATGGGGACCTTAGTTGTCAAAGCATCTTTGGAGTGCTCAATTAATTTTATATTCAGCAGCAAATCACCTCTGGATTCCCTTGACGAAAGGTAGATAGAGAAAGAAATCAAACCTGGGTTCTCGAAAGAACAGTGTCCATCATAGTTAGGCCATACATTATGTTTTATTTACTGGAATATGTGAGCCATGTTGTTTTAAAACCTTCTTTCAAATACGAGCTGTCAGATTCAGTACAGAGGTAACTGGGTATGACACCATAACTGTGATTTGTAGGTTACTCTAGATGAATTATGAGTTAACTGCCATTCTAGCCTTAATGTACACGGAAAAAATTGGGCAATGAGATCCAGTAGGCTGTGAACTAAATTTCTCAGGAACTGATGAAAAGTCCCTTTTTAGAGTCATTCTTACTAACATGAATGAAGTGATCTACCTGTGTTATCTTATGGGACCACCTGTATGATGTTATTGGTGTTAATCACAAGAGTCACTTTGCCAGTGCTGTAGTGCATGTAAGAATGGTTTGTTAAGGTTCATATTAATACTTTGGGCACATTGTTTAGGTCTTGGTGTGATTTTTTTGTTTGTTTGTTTTATTGTGATCTTAAGACAGGAGGTTCATCACATGCGGAAGGAGCTGTTAAGAGAACAAACTCGGTGCAAAGTTCTGGAAGAAGAACTGGAGAATCCCTTGAATGTTCACAGATGGAGAAAATTAGAGGTGATGTCTCAGCATCAAGTTCCCAAAGCCCGCATTTCCAAATCAGTGACACAGCACAAAGCCTATTTACTTGACTGTTATGCAAATTATGTGGCAGGGCAGGCAGACTGAAATTTCCATCGTACCAATGGAACAGTTAACTGCTGAATGATTTCCTTGCACAATGCAATCAGTGTTATTTTTGTGTCGGTTTCTCAATGAAAAATACAGAGGGATTTGTAAAGAGCCAGTAAAATGCTAAAAGGAATAAGAATGCATAAGGTAAATTTACAAGGAGGTGATTCCTTAACATGGATGAAGTGAAAGAGGATGATAAGGGAAAGGTATAATCCTACTCTCACCCATTAGGTAGATTTATGTGGGAAGAAAGGCAGGATTAGAAAGGATCATAGAACAGGTGGACTGGGAATAGACAGACATGAAGTCAGAAGGTAAATCATGTCTGTGAAAAAAGGAAAAGGCCTCCACATAAACAGTGGTGGGGTTTCAAAGATAGCCATTCTGGGTAATGTCAGGTCAGCTGTTATGTAAACAGCAAATCTAAATTTTCACACTATTTGAACCTGCCAAATGAAGGGGAAAAATAATAAATCTGTCAAGCATAGACCAAATATATGAACATCAGTTGGCGTTACTTCATATTTTCAAAGTAAGTCAGAGACAGCTGAGATTTCTCTGTTGCATGAATCTCTGATCTGCTGCCAGCCTGGGTTGCTTAGCTGCTCTAATAACGAGTGGTAACATGCTAGTCCCTACAGAAACAGAGCTGAATATTTTGGCTGTGCTTACTAGTGAAATAGTTAATTTCTGTTCTTTCCATGCTGAGCTTAAAACTGAAGAGTGTGATTAGCTTTTCACATAGAAGGGAGATAAAATGCAGGATGTTAAAGACATCCAGGTACAATTTCTGTTAGTTCCATATAACAAAGGAAAGTCAGGCCAGTAGAAACATCTGGTGGTGGAAGAAAGAATGTATGAAGAAACTGATAATGGGAAATGACGTCTTTTCCCTGGTGGGGTTTTGGTTCAGTTCCTAATGAACAAACACCCTCATATCACTACAATTGTCACAAATTGGCACCATGTTTGGTCAGCGCTATAGAATAATCAAGAACTGAGCGGGCTATGGGGCCTGAACTGCTTTTTAGCCAGGTTTCTCAGGAAATGTTGTGGGGTTGTGAGTGCTACATGCGTATCTGTGTGAGTGTGTCCCAGTTACACTTGAATTGATTAGTCAGTTTAGATAAGATCTGACAAAGGATAAAGAGTCATGAGATATCCAGGTTCTTATAAACTCAAACAAAGATGCAGGGAGTGGATAATTATCGGAGCTTTTACTATAGTGTGTTTAATCATTATGGTCCACCAGAGAAACCACATGAGAAAGGAATGACCATGTGGGAGAGATGTGTTGTGGATCCCCCAAGTGGGGAAAAGTTTCAGCCAAAATTTGCTCTTCAACAGACATTAAAGGGTCTGATAAGATACAGAGAGATGGAAAAGTAAGTTTTGCTAGCTGCTCCCCACAAAATTGTTTTCTCCTTAGAGGTTCCTCCAGATGCAACCTGTGACAGAAGAATGAAAATGGAAGAAGGATAGAGAGACATATGCTTACTCCTTGTCTTGACAGGCTATGTAGACAGAAGACAGCAGTATACTGGCTACAATCTGTCATCTTTTTAAGCGCTTAATTCCATTGAAGAATGAGATGCCACAAATGTGGACACCTTAAAGCCTCATAGTAGTTTGTCAATATACCCCCATAATTTATTCTTCTTAACTTTTCACCCTGTTTCAAAAGACTATGTTGCAGTTATTTTTTCTTTTCTTCAAGAGAAAAGTTTCCCTCTCCTAAAATCCCGCTTTGAAGTTTTTAAAACAGTGGGAAGTATTTGCACTGCTCTATTTATTTGAGGGTTGAGTTTCAGCTTATGCTTAAAACCTAAACTAGCCTCCTCTTTCTTCCCTGCTACATGGTTCTACCAATCCATTGGTTTGGGTGTTAAGTTCTAAAGGACTCCTATGTATGTTGGATGTTTTTAGGAGGATTCATAAGGTTCATGCTGTTAAACACAAGGTTTTCAAGAGACAGAGACTTCAGGTTCAGGACTCCTTGAATACATGCCTTTAAAAACTAAAAATTCAGTCCCTCATTCCACACTGCAACTCATTTTATATTTGTCATGTTTGGACACTGATATATTATGGTTTTAATTTGCAAGAGAGAAACACTAACTTGTTATAACATATGATTTTTGATACTGCTTTGCTCTCATCTAGGCCAGTGACCCAAGTACCTATGAGCTGATCCAGAAAATACAGAGGCTACAGAAACAGCTTATCAGCAAGACTGGCGAAGTGATAGAGAAAGAATTGATCCTGCAGGTACTGCAACATACATAGGTTGTTGTATCTCATTAACATATTTACTTAGCCTGCATTATCTGCCTGCTCAGATGTGTTTCCAGAATGTTACTTACATGTATGGCTTTGAATTTCTTTTGCATGCCCCTTAAATATCTTTAGATGGCAGCACTGACTCACTGAAAGAGAAGAAATAGCATCTGTTTAGTTAATTTTTATGTTCTGGTTACTGATACCTGGATAATGCTGGAAAATAAAATTAAAGGTTTGCTTTAGTTTATTCATGTCATACATTAGTCTTCAAGTCAGTGTTATATTTTTCTGAAAAGCTTTTTTGTCCTTTTAACCGTGTCTGTTATGACCAGGATGTCTGAAGGAAAATCCCTGTTTTAATTCCATTTGTGCTTAGTTTGTTGTTTAGCAGAAGGAATCCTGCAGAGTTGGTGTGGTTTAGAATCATAGAATCATTTTGGAAAAAAAAAATAAGATTAAGTCCAGCTATTGAGTAACACTACCAAGTCCTCCACTAAAACATGTCCCTAAGTGCCACATCCACATGTCTCTTAACTATATCAAGGGATGGCAACTCTAACAACCTAAACCTCCCCTGACACAACCTGGGGCCATTTCCTCGCATTCCATCACCTGTCACCTGAGGAAAGAGACTGACACTAACCTCGCTGCAGCCTTCTTTCAGGCAGTTGTAGAGAGCAATAAGGTCTCCCCTCAGATTTCTCTTCTCCAGACTAAACAACGGCAGTTGCATCAGCCACTCCTCATAAGACTTGTTTTCTAGTCCCTTTTCCAGCTTCATTGCTCTTCTCTGGAAGAGAACATATTTAGGTATGTTCTTCTCTGGGCCATGTTTGATTTTGTGTCGAACTTGCCAAAATGTAATCAAATATAATAAAAAGGACTGTCTTTGGGCTTCGACTGTAGATGTCAGACTGGGAAATTTGTCTCCTTCTGTCTGGCAGCTTAAGGCATAGCTATATTTTGCCAGCTGTATGTATGATTTGAACATCTTGGTTTTAAATACCCTAACAGTCTCGATGCCTATACTGGGCATCACTCACTGGCTAGTAGAATGTAACCCAAAGGTCCTCCTGTCTTGAGAAGAAGCTCAGCAGATGTTATCAAGACAGGATTTGGCCTCCCTCTTTCTCCTTTGTTTCATAGCAAAAAATATATCTACAATTTCATTTTAAGGTAATATATGGTGTATTGTTATGCCTTTGCTTGAAAAATGTAATCTTTATTACCTAGTGCTGAAATAGTGTCAGTGAGATAGTTTGTTAGCTTAAACAAAATGGAGCAAAAATAGCTTCAAATTTGCTGTTCTGTACCCATACACAAACTCAAATCTGTGAGATTTTTATGTACTCTGTTGCTTATCCTGCCTTGTCCTTCGTGTACTCCCATTTAGCTATTATCCCTAGTTAAAAGTAAAAAACAGAGGTATAGAGTTATTAAGTTGTCTGCCCAAGAAAATGTTTGAAGTAATATGCATTTGAGCCTATGTTACTATAGCAGCCACTGGCAGAATCTTTCCATCTATTCAGCAGTCCCTTCTACAGCAACTCTGCTTTTTATTGTTTTCCTAGATTTAAGTCAGAGTTTGGCTATATGATATTTAAGTATCATATCTAGACTTGTTAATGAGATCCTTTGTGTCCTTAATTCAGGCATCAATTTCCTGTGCAAGAATGCTGACGTGGTCTGCTTCCATGAGACTGATGGCAAAGAAACAGCCAAAAATACCATGCTCCAAGTTATGATTGGGTGCTCACCATAAAAATTTCTTAGCTCTTTTCTGGTTTGCCACGGTGTTTTTGAATCAAACACACTAAGACTGAAATAGAGATCCTTCATAGCAGGGAGTGGATAAGGAGAGTTAAGCAGAGATGGAGGACATTCCCCAGCAGATTTCCTCAAAGAGCTGTATGTCCTACTTAATAGATCCGTTGTGCAGGACTCTGAAGTTGAGTGTACTTGTCTGAGCTTCTTCTGCTAAGTGGCTGGATAACCTCAGGCAAGTAATTTTATTGTTCTTTGAACTGCTTTTCCTATATATAAGTGACATAATCTAATGACCACAGTGCTGGAACTGTAATGGTTGTGGGCCAAATCTCTGCATCAAAATGGAATAGAATTTCTATTGTTAGTCTTTCCAGGTAGTCAGCTCAGTTCAGTTCATCTCTTCTTACGTGCAGCGGTGGAGGAATTGCTGAAGGCTTGACCTGTTCCTAGTTAATGTACTCTTCCCTGTATTCAGAGTCAGAGACTGTAGGAGCTTAGGGATACAAACTTAGGAAGTTGTCTTTGCTTGCATAAGTCATACCTCCTCTCTCCCAGTCATCCTCCTCCACATTTTGCCCTGTACAAGGGCATAGCCATTATGTGTATCTGCTTTAAAATGATCTCAGTCTCCTGTTTGCTATCTGTAATTCTGTAATAGTTTTGAGGTGTATGCAGCCATCATGCTGGCAAATAGGATATTTGTTGTAGGTGAAGCTTGTGAGCATCTGTCTTTGACTTCTGCGTGTGCATATTATGAAACTTAAATTCCCTTACATCAAAGTGTAGTAATAAAATGGTGTGGAAAAAGCTATGCGGATTGGATATTGAATGTTAAAGACACCTTTGGAATCTAGAAATAACCTACATCTGTAAATGGCTGAGCCCAGTGTCAGCAACCTGCAGTTTGATTTGTAGGGTATTCATCTTGCTCGTGCAGAGCCATAATGTTTGTATAAGAAAAAATAATTCCATTTGTATTGTATGCACTATACCTCTGTCTTCTGACTGTTTGTTCCTTTTTTTTTGTTTTTCATAAATCAGGTTTATACAGGGAACAATCTTTTAGGATGAGCTGGAAATAAGGATGGATTTTTTTAAGGAAGGTTCATAGTATATGGAATCATACAGAAAAAACATCTACTTATCTTACCTGCTCCTGATATGTATTTGATCATATCCTTTTTAGTTAGCTTTTTCAATATTTCTCACCTGCTAGTTCTTTTAAAAATGGTGTAGCTGTAAAATCATGTTACAATCCATACTATGTGATTAAAAGAATGATTCTCTGCATTTCAGTCAGGAAACTTTGATTGCTGACAGTATGCTAGTCCAGGAAGAAGCCAGCTTGACTCTAAAATCCCATAAAAAAATATCTTTCTTAACCTTTCATCAGACATTTACTGAGAGAGATTGAATATGCAGCATGATGAATGTTTATTTTAGAATTACTTTTCCAAGTTGAACACTTTAATAGAAGTGTAGACATATTTCCCATGTTTTAGAAATTATTCAGTTAATTAGCTTTTAACCTATCAGCTCTTATACATCAAATAAGGGTGGAAATCCTGAGACTTCGCAGAGCAGATGCAAAGCAGTTGGTTATACTTTCTCCTTTAACTCGAGGTATTATCACAGCTGTGAGCTTCTGTGCAAATGAAAAATGCTGTCTTAAAAATCAGATCCAAAACTGAGGTCTTAAATACTTACGGTCAATAAATATCTGACGGCATTTTTGCCAAACATCAGAAACGCTACTTCAGGGTTAGCCAGCTTCCATGTTTGAGTCATTGCCTTCCACTTGAATTTGTGCAGTTAAAAGGTACAGCATTTTTTGATTCTTTTCTAAACCAATGAATAATACTGCAGTGCTTCGTGGAGAAATATGTTGCGTGTTAACCCAGGGATTTCAGTGATGGGTGAAGGTCTTTGTGAACTCATGTGGTATGAGCAAAATATGCTGTATAGCCATAAAGCATAATTATTAATAAACAGAAGGGCTCTGTTGACAAATCCTGAACACACACACACAAACAGAAAAAAAGGTACTCGCCCATGTTATATGTGGGGTAAGTCCCCTATGTGACTGAAGCACAGCTGCATAATGAACAGTAATGTGTGGTAAACACACAATGTACACAATCCATATTACCTTGCTATGATTAATGTGGTTTTAGAAAATGATCCCATTGCAAGTGAATTATGCATTGCTTTATTTGTTTCAAATTTAGTTCTTTCTCTTCAGAGTGAACTCCTCTAATTTGATTTTATGTCTGACTGAGTGGAATTTTATTCAGCTGCATGTCTCAGAATGGATAACTGTGGGAAGATTCACATTATATGTCAGCTACCTCTGTTGTCAGTCATCTCAGAAGATTGGTCATAAATGTAAAAGAGACATGTGCAACCAATATTATTTGTGGGGAGAGGAGGGAGACAAAGGCAAGGAGGGAAAGAAGATGACTGTACATACTCCAGTGATACATATAAAATCCTGCCACCTGTGTTTCATTAAAGCCTGTAGTACTGAGAGTATTGTTCTTATATATATGTTAATCATTGACATTTTAAGTTGTCTTAAGTTGTCAACAATCAAGGATCAGGACTGAATAGTTAGGACGTGGTGCTTCCAGGCCATTAGCATCTTGAGATCATAGCTTCAGAGAGTGCAAGGGCAAAAGGCATGATTAGCTCATATATCTGACTCAGATTACAGCCAGATAACACCCACATGCCCTTGTACTGAGACAAGATTTTAGCCAAGTTCCAAAACCTCCAAAGAGCTGATGGTCCCAGTCACTGACAGAATGGGAGGTGCAGAGAGGGCACCACTGTCTCCAGTATAAATCAGCAGCTTCATGTCAGGTATTGTAACATACAGGGAAGAGAGAGCACAGCGATATTCTCTGTGACCTTGGGCAGGTTATTGAGCTTTTGCATGCCTCACCTCAAGTAAAATAAAACGGGAATAAAATAATTTCTGTGCTTGTAGTGGTGTGTGAATGAATATATTAAAGAAATGACTCAACTCGGTAGTAACAATAGCTACCTAAACACTCCAAATAGGCAGATGTTTTATTTCATTTGTGCTAACTTGGTAGTAGACCTGTTGTATCCAATTTGAAGTGCTTGCTGCTATAGTGTCTGAACAGATACATAACCATATTTTCTCAGAGCTGGTACTGTAGTGTCATAAAGAAATATGTGTTAGAACAGTGTGGTGCCATGTGAGTTTATGCAGGCTGGCACCTGCTGGAGTCAAAGAAATTTTCTTCCAGCTAAAGGAGGAGCTCTAGGATTTTCTTCCATGTATTTGTCATGAAAAACTTTTCTGCCCGTTTATTATATAAAATACTGTTTTTTCAATCTTAGATCATTTTGTTTTTCTCAGCCCAGTTCACAAAAACCTCTTGGAAAAAAAATAAGTCCTCTTGAAAATAATTTCTTTCCCTAACTTGGCAGTTTCATAAAGCATGCTTCTGCTAGGTTCTTCATTGGTCTCCTAGTGCTTCGTGTAGCTTTCTTTATACAGCGCGTAATGCAGCAAAGTGTGCTCAAATGCTGAGTAAGAGATTTTCTCATCAGACAGCCTGCTAGGGAAAATGGGAAAATATGCTCCTATTACCTGCCTTAATTTTGGTGTTCTGAAGGCCCAGTTCAGTTTTATTTTAGGTATTATCTGTACATCTTCAAAATGGCTGAGATTTACTTTCCCCTCTCAGAATTGGCATTTATATATTTTTGGCGCTGAGCAGAGATTCTGCTTGGATTTGAGAGCAAAACCTACTTGGATGTTACATGTGGGGTAGATTGTCCAAGTTGAAGATTTTTTCGGGCAGAATTGTCTATTTTCTTAAAAATAACTGCAATCCACTTCAGGAAACTAATGACCGCAGAATCCCAAAGAGTCTCTTTTGACCTCCCCATTATTGTTTCTCTGTCATTGTGCCTTTAGAGAGATTTTAGTGGAGGTAGTTTGGGAGAGTGCTTTGTATGTACTGGAACTTACAGGTGAACTACAAAATCCAGTGCCAAAATACAATCCTTTCTTTACTACTCCTTTATCATTCATATATAAAGTCAGCCTTTTGAAGGCATTTTTCCATGTAAAAATGACAAGGGAAATTTTCTTTTTGGCTTTTTGTATTTTACTGGGACTTGTCTCTTTTCTGTTTCCTGGAGGATTTGAATTCCTCTGGAAGCACAGGATTAACACCCTATCTTGAGGCTGAAGCTAGCAGTTCTCTCAGCCCTCAGTTAAAGTGTTGAGTATATTCAGCTTTAGACCCTTTCTATGCTTAGAAATACCATTCCTACTGTCAGAAAAAGAAAAGTAACATTTCTGATTTAGCTTGTACCACCTCTCAAATCACAGAAGACTTTCTTGCTAGTGCAGTTGCATCTAGTTGCATAGCTAGTAGCTGGCATAGCCACGTACGTCAGCACAAAGTCACACCGCTAACTAAGAAAAGTAAGCTGGCAAAACTTTTAACCATTGATCAGATAGCTCCTAACATTTTTAAAATGTCCTTTCCTTATTAAAAATAATTTTTTTAAAAAATAAGGATCATTATGTATCTTAAGGAAGAGGAGAGTGTAGTACCTTGCTGAGTGTAGCTTTTAACTTTACAATTCCATTTTCAGTTGGTGGCCAGAATTTCAAGGGATTTATACTGGAATGTAGAAATGAGAAATACAGCATGGATTCTGGCTCAAGATTTACTTTTTGGCTTTCATCTGGGTATGAATCAAAGAGAAAAAAAAATAATAATTCTGCAGCGCTGTGCACGGACAAGTAGGAATTAGGCACTGGGGTGTCAAAGGCCTTGATTTAGAAACTGGACTCTGAAGAGAATCTGTTCTTTTTTTCAAATGAAAAATATTCTAATAAACTCTGGCTATAACCCTCTTATAGCTAGTGACCAGTAACAAATATCTAATTATTAGTACGATATTTTCAGCACAACGGTCTACTGTGTTAGTGCCTTCAAATTAACTTCAGTCCAGTGCCTTGAATCTGGTTTGAAGTGGAGTGACCAAGGCAGTGAGATGACACGTGGAGGTACTTCATGTATCAAATCACTCTTCAGTACTACATTTTCATGTTCTCTTCTTGTGCCATTCTTTTATTTTCCTTTTGTTGTACTTGAAATATTCATTGATGAACTGGAGTTTTGATTGGGGATTTTAACTTTGCCTGTAAGGGGAAATGTTTCATATTTTAGTATTGGTGTTATCTTGGAGGATTGTCTTTCAGTGATTTTGATGGTGATTTTTCTATACAACTAGAATTTGTTTAGTGCCTTTTACTTTGCCACTCATACTCTTTTTCCATTTATTTATTTATTTGCTTTCCCATTTGCCCTAGATGCTGATTGTGTATCCAGTGGTTCTGTGAACCATTCACACTGAGCAAATTGTAGGATCCCTGTGTTAATTCTCTGTGCCCCATACCTGAGTTCATATGCAATCCTGTCATGATGATGGAATAAATAATGACATTTTGTAAACAGGACAGATAACAGGGTCACCTGTGTGAAAGTCTCTTCAGGGTCTGCATATCTACCTGACAGTTTTGTGTAAGCCTTAAGAATGAAAAAGGGATTTGAGGGATGGTCAGTTCTTGTGCTAGCTCTCCTCAGTAGGCAGTCTATTTCTGAATATTTTGAATATAGTCCTTGGCACATTAGTTTATTTTAGCCCTTCTAATCTCAGTCCATCTAGAATTAGAAGATGTTCTATGCTATACAAACTTACAGCATGACAAACTGCTCTTCAAAACATACTGACATTTACATTCTTTCCCTCCTCCTACATACGTTGCAATTCAAATGGAAGAGAATAAAGTCTTCCCAGGGAAAATTGTTGGTGTTGTTTGGGGTCTGTTGTTTAAAGAGGACTTTCAAAACAACTCAGTAAAGGTGATGATCAGTTTAACAGCATCAGCTGCTCTGGACAGTAAGAAAATATTTTTCTAATAAATCTGCTAGTGCAAATATATCTGGCACAGGAAATGGGAAGCAAAGCAGATTTCTTAGCGCTCAAACAAGACAATTTTGGTGAAGAATTATTTTAGTGGAAGAGTTTAGCTCTTATTAAATCTGTGTGGCACAGCATTGCCCTCAAAAACAAAACAGATTTCCCATGAAGAAGGGTTTTGGACAGAAACAAAGTACAAATTTAATTGAGAAATTAGAAGAAAACAGATCAAAATAATAACTTCTGGGTATCTGTACCATTTTTAGCTGCTCTTGTGGTGTTTTACCAGTAAATATTTCAGATGCTATTCACAAAGATGAGGATGTTGCAGGTCGAGTAAAAATCTCTTAGGGTTTATGGGTGGGGAATGGATATGAATATGTGATGACTTTTTAAAGTTTTTTTTTTTTTTTTTTGGAGAATTGATATATTTACTTGAATTTGAGTTCAAAAAGAGAGTTTTAGTGGGTCATCAAATGTCATCCCTCCACACCACACAAGATTGATTTAATTGCACAAATACCATCCTTGATAGATGAATGACAAGTATAGATTTGTTTCCTGCATTTCAATACATGTACTGCCAGTCCATGAATTTTAGCATGCATGGGAGGGAGAAATTGTTGGCTTGAAGTATGCAGTGCTTTGTGGTTGTGCTTTTTTTTTCTTTTTTTTTTTTTTTTTTTTTCTCACGCTTTTAACCTGATGCTGTAATCTAGACCTGGTGTTTCTGACAAGCAAAGAGCAGATGCGTTGGCTTACATGGCATGGCGATTTTGGGATCACAGGAGACTGAGTTCCATTTCTGTGTATCTTCCAGGAGTTCTAGTGAGCTTTGGCAATTTGTGTAGCCACTCCTTGTGTCCAGACCCTTTTGTAGAATAAGAGGATCACTGCCCTATCTGGGTGCAGTACTACAGCACAAGTACATTAAATATTGAATAGCATTCAGACAATGAAAGGAGGAGGCTGTGTAAACACCGTGAGGTAGAAAACATTGCTGTTATATGCAGTCTGCATCAGAAAAGCAAAAACAGTGATCACAAAATTATTTTTCTTCAAATACCTTGCGTTTGGTTTGCACCTAGAAATCCGAAGCATGGACATCCTATGTCATTAAACTAAAAATATTTTGTAAAATGAGCTATTCCTAAAGTTCTGACTCAGACAGAATTGCTATTAGCTTCAATAATAGTTCACTAGAGTAAATCTTGAATAAAAAGTTCAGGAATCGTTCCAGTAAATGACAAATAACTGAAAACAAACTTGTTTACTCCACACTCCTGTATTCAGCATGTATCTGGGAAGGAAATAAATCTGCTGTGCACCTCAGGGTAAAGTGTATTAATCAAACAGTTATCTTGTTAAGGGAGAGTAAATGACTTGCTGTGCTGACTGCATACATTGCTCTGCACAGAGTTAGCAGTGCTGCTAGCAAGCCGATACTGTTAGCCATCCAGAAGCTGCCAAACAAGTAAAAATACTAGAAGAGTGCAACAGTAGTGCTGCAATACGTTCACAAACCCATATTATATATTGTGGCCCAGAGCCAGCTGCAAATCTTTATTTTTCAGATGTGCCCTTTGGCAGGCGTTCTTCCACTGAGGCAAGTGTGTTCTGCTCCTCCCTTGGCAGCAGGATATGGACAACATGCAGCATCCCATTGGATTGTTATTTTGTATGATACTCTCACACACAAAAAAAAGACACCAAACAGGGACAGACCCGGTTTTACTAATTTGTTTCAGATCGCTTACTTTCATTCTTACAGGAATGTGAATGGAAGTGTTGGGAAAATGTGCAGAAAGATGCAGCAGCACTAGGGTGGTTTGGGGGCAATTAGCAGCCAGCAGGCAGAGTCACTTAAAAAAATATTTTTTGAAAAGTAGCTTAACAGGGAGAGATGGAGACATGGGTATAGAAAGAACTCTGTTTCTCCATTTACAACCCATGCACAGGGAGACTGTCAGCTGGGCTGCTTCACTCAACCAGCTGATCCACATCCTCTGGACTCCGAGCTTAAGTCTTCCCATGCCTGTCTTAGCTACAATCTTAAGCAGGGGATGGCATACATTGGCACAACAGTTATCTTTACATTACCATTAGGATTCTCTCTGTCTTTCACCCTCCATTAGTCCTGTTTCTCTGAATTTTAAAAACAGACGGGGAGCTGAAAAAGATCTCTTCAAAGTATACAAGTGGTCAGCTCTAATTACAGTGAGACTGGAGGAAGCCATATATTAAAACATTAATGAATTCAGAATTGCCATGTGTATTTCTTAGATGTACTGTTATCTCTTAATAGGTTCCAAAGTGTAACAGGAGACCAATCTTTCTTCCCTGAGGTCCTTGGCGTATGTAGGGAGCCACCGCTATCCTGTCAGAAAGATGTATGTAGGCTTTGCTGCCTTGTTAGACAGGTATTTGTAGGTTTAAGTGGTGGCTTGACTTTGAGGCAGCTGCTCAGAGGCAGCAGTTCTAGAACACCAAAGGACTTGAAGCTAAGTGCTCTCATCTTTCAGGGAAGTCTAAGGATCTAAGTCAAGCAGACGATTAAAGAGATGTAGGTGCCTAACTTACAGATAGGTATTTGCAGAAGCAGGTCGACAGTTTCTCTGATCACCCTTTGAGGTCATTTGTCAGCCAGAAGTGAGAGCAGGAGCTGGGTCTGCTGGAATCCCCTTCCCAACCCTCCACCTGCAGGAGCAGCTCATCATTAGCAGCACAGCCTTGATAATTCTTGTTTGATAAGTCTGTCATTTTTAAAATCAAATTGGCTATTGAGTTGTTAAAATACATGTTGTTACACTGACATTAAAATACAGAGTTTTTAAGTCAGATGGTATACATTGGCAGAAGAGGCTCTTTTGGCTCTGTATGTAATAATTATTAGCCAGTGAAATATTTCCCTGTTTGCCTTGTAGACATATTCACTTAGAATATTTAGATTCCTTGTTGGTAAGATTTATATCAACCTCTGAATCTCCCTCAGGACACTTTAAGACAAACGTCTACCAGAATGTGAAGCAAAGGTTTGTTTAGTGCTCTCTTCAGCCCAACTGTCAAGCTGCAGGCACTGGGGATGTTGCTGGAAAATTCACATCAATCCGTGCTGCGTCACCAGTAATTCTCGGCCTCGAGGAACAGCTCACCGCGTCGCTCTCCTTCTGTGTGTGTACAAGTGCATGTGTGTTCCTGTGCACACATACGGAAGAAGAGCAGATAATTAATTGATCATCTTCTGCAGTGTAACTGAGTTTAAATGAGCTACTCTGATTAATGATTTTATAAACTCTGGTGTAAGGCCAATAGTAAAAAGGGAATTGCTGCTATTATTTCTGCAAGAGGCATCCATACCATTTTCTCCTTCTGAAAGCTTATTATCCTTGTGTGTCAGAGTTCAGAAGTCTTGAAAGGAGAGGAGGATATATAACATATTTGTTTGTCCACTGGAAAAAAAACAATCCTGCTTTCCCACACACTTCCTAGGAGAGATGCAATAGTACCAGTACCTAGCAATAACAATAAAAATAATAATAAGTTGCAATTGCACTTTATCTGGAAATGTTTGTACTTAGTTGTTCCTGGAAAATGGTAATAATGTAGCATTCAGCTCTTATTGTTATATATATATATATATTTTTTTTTTTTTATTTTTATTTTTATGTCTCTTTTTAGGTCTTCACCCCCGACTTCTCTTTATATATATAAAG